>OZ025242.1:94048551-94156051 GCA_964019155.1 Osedax fenrisi | reverse complement strand
AATAGTATACTGTGTGTATACTACCAAGCAAGCAAAATAGTATTTCATGTAACCATTAGCGTAGTACGGCTGTAACCATATTTATGACCTTTAATTTAAAGGTTACAAACCATAGTACGGCTGATACCATATGGTTATATCCGTACTATGGTTAGTAACAATTTGGTTACAACACGTAGTTCGGATGTAACCATATGGTTATATCCGTACTATGGTTAATAACCATACGGCGTACATGTATATTTTATGAATTGGGTTGCTTGGGATGTGTGTATACTATGTGTATAATGTGTGTATACTGTATGTATACTGTGTGTATATTGTGTGTGTGTATATATATATAATAAGTAAATACTAGTTTCATAGATTTAGTACTAGAAATATGTCTACGGCATACATTATACAATTGTATACAATATTTGAATTTAATAGTTTATCAAAATAAATTAATTTATAATATGATATAATACTTACTTACTTATGTCGAATTTTCATTCGACCTGATTTCATTTTACTCTATTCTTCTCTGTCACTCATAGCATTACGTATTTCTTCTACATCGTCCAACTCCGTATCATTCTTCAAGTTATCTATAAATGAGGATGCCGGCCTCTGTTTCATTTTCCATTTCTTGGTTGCCAGTATATTATGTCATGCCAGGCTTCGTCTTTGTGCCGTACACAGTGGCCGGCAATTTTCATTCTTCGATCCCTTATGACTTCTGAGATCTTCGGGTGTCCGATATACAGGATTTTATTAGATATCTTGTCTCGCCATGATATATTTAAAATGATTCTAATTAGCCTGGTGTAGCAGCCATCTATCTTGTTTTCAAACGTTTTCGTGAGTGTCCATGTTTATCTGCCATATAGTAAGATTGTTTCTATTGTGGCTCTGAATATCCGTATTTTAGCTTCCTTTTCATGGTTGACTTCCAGATTTGCTTTAGTTTATGGCATGCTTTCCAAGCGATTGCCTTCCTTACTTCAAAGTCTTTAAGTGAACTTGCCATCCATGCTCACAGATACTTAAAATTATCGACTACTTTAAGGACAGTTTTACATTTTGTATGAAGGATTACTGGTTTAATTTATTTCTGGTTTATTATAAGCCATTATTTCAGTTTTCTTAGCGTTTATATGTAGACCAATTTTTGTTGCTTCTTCTTCTACACAAGTTAATAATTTTCTCACAATATATATATATATATATATATATATATATATATATATACATTATATGGTAAATTAGCGTAATTCACATATAACGTAAATTAATCTAACTTACCATAACGTGAAATGTAAAGTTGTAACTTACGTTAATGTACCCCTTACATACGGTTTAAAAGTAAAATAAGCCTATTTGCCCTAATGTAGAATGTAAAGGGGTAAATTACGCTAATTTACCCTACAAAAGATTAATTGAGCTAATCAATTTATCCTATAATACATAGATAATAATGTAATTTACCCTACATTTTTAACATTACATTGACTGTTATGCAATACTATTACATAACAAGCAAGTTTTCGCATTATATCATTATCATAACTATGTATTATAATTATTGTTATTATAATTGTTATTGTTATTGTTATTAGTATCGTTAGTATTATTATTACAATTATTTTCATTGTTTTTAACATTCCTGATTGTGTATACATGGATTTTGTCCATAAATACAATGCAATACAATACAATACAATACAATACAATACAATACAATAGAGTACAATACAATACAATACAATACAATAAAATACAATACAATACAATACAATACAATACAATAAACACAATACAATACAATACAATACAATACAATACAATACAATACAATACAATACAAAACAATACAATACAATACGATACGATACAATACGACATAATAAAACATACACTCAGGTATACAATTCACTTACACACGTACGAACGTAACATATAAGATGTATAACAATATTGTATTATACAATGTATACTATACCATAATCCATATTATAGCTCATACTATAATAAGGTATTATATAAACTATAGTGTATAGTATACTATATGCTATAGCATACTATAGCGTAATATAGTACATCTAGCGATACCAAAGTATCCTATACTAACATGTTATACATACTCATATCGTATTACTAGTGGTACATCAACAACAGTGAGTTTTGTAGACCTCAGGTAGATTAGTCTAGTTCAGGTTCATAAACATACGTATATAAGTTATATATATATATATATATATATGTTTGCTAATGATGATGGTAGTTGGTTATATACATACATGTGTAATAAATGATGAATCACAATAAACTTAAAATACCTGAAGTAATGTGGAGAACAACATATATAATACAAATAATGAATAATAATAATATTAAAAATACACACACACATATATGTACATATTGAATGTGCGTGTGTGTTTGTATGTATATGCACGTGTTTGTGAATGTGTGTATATCAATATGTTGTGTACATATATAATAATAAGAATTAACTATATTTTTTTAATTCGCAAATAAATAAATTCAATTTCATATAAACATCGTCATTTTATAATGTACATATCCGAAAAAATTGCTAAGTATATATATATTATGAATATCTTTTCAAATACAAAATATAAATACAATTCTGTTTAAATGTTGTACTAGTTTAAAAATCCGCAATATTTGTAACATGTGATAAACATGCTAATAGTAATACTAATATATATAAACTTTTCAATATAATATTGTATTTACATTCTCGTATAATGATTGATAATAAGTATATGTAATATAATGCACAGTATTCACGTATTCAATTGTATATATATATATATGTACACACGTGTGTATGTTGATAATCCACTATTAAATACTATATGTATGTACTATAGTAAGACTATATATAGAACTATAGTTAATTTGGGATGATAATGTTAATGATGATTGATGGCTATGAAGTATTTCGATTGTATCCAAACTACTATTTGTAATAATGACGATACTAATAATACGAATAACAAACGAATTACAGTTCACCCTGGGCAACAAAACAATCCACGTCCGACACAAACACACCGGCATAATACAACAATGGCTGTCCGTTTGGAAGCCGAAGAAAGACAGCGACGAGCTTGTGGTGATACTAGAAGACGACATTTCCATTTCTCCCATGGCGTATCGCTGGCTGCGGGTTAATATTTGAATGAATGAATGAACATATTTGTTACCGAATATTGGCTATAATAATCGGACCCAGCAAACAGTAAGAGCAGCATAATAGCAGCATAACAGCAAATGCTATTATAATAATAGCAGCATAATAGCAGCATAATAGACATTTAAAATTAATAGCAGCATAATATCAGCATAATAGCAGCATAACAGCAGCATAACAGCAGCATAATATATTTACAAATTAATAACAGCATAATAGCAGCATAATAGACATTTAATAGCAGCATAATAGCACAATGTAAACATTTGAGGCTCTAGCATTTGCTGTTATGCTGTTATTATGCTGCTCTTACTGTTTGCTGGGGAGGGATACCCAGAAGCTATAGCTTAGACATATATGTCTAGCTTATACTAAGGATACCCTTAATACAATAATAATAATAATAATACTAATAATAGTAGTAGTAATAATATAATGGTAATAGTCGAGATATGATAATATATCTTATATCGATGTAATATATCTTATACGAACAATAATACGAATAATACGATTAATAATAATATGAATACTGATAATAATAGATAAACATGTTTATTTATCAATGGATTGGTATAAAGTGATGAATCTGTAATGAATATAATCATTTAGATTATATTAAGTATGCATATATAATAATAATAATAATCAGATTGGTTTATCATAGTAAAAGAGAGTGAACCCAGGTAGGGCTCCAATTATCGAACCCAAATGACTATTTGTAATAACGTATTCAATATTCAATATAATTATTTGAAATTTTGTAATAAGGATACTATTATGACAATACATAATTTGTCTATTTAATATTTTTGATATAATTATATTGATAAGAATAAATTAGGGGTCGGTAATTGGATACATACGTCTACTACCGACCCCTTTCTCAATTACCGACCTCATAAAATAGGCGTAATGGATATATCTGTGGTTTTATAGTATCCAATCAAAATAGCATATATAAATAGATTTATTGAACTACAAAACGCACGCAATTTATTTATCATTGCATTTAAGTATTAATATGCATATTAAATTTATAATTTAAGTTTATTTTTCTATATTAAACTTTAAATGAACTGACTATGAATATAACTACATTTACACAAAAATCATTGTATTTTATATTATTGACGCTGTTAAAATACATAATTGACTGGTTAAAATGATACACTCACAAATTACAAACAATTTAAAAGTTAAATTTTGATTGGATATTCTAAATAACACGGGGTCAGTATTAGGCTAATTTAGGAGGTCGGTAATAGGAAAAGCATGTAGATTGCTATAATTAAGAAAAACAATTATAATATTTTGATTATGTTTATTAAAATTAAATTAATCAATAGATTAATTTTATACAATAGTATGCATACAATTACGTTTTATTTAAAGTAATAAAGTATTTACAATGATTTAAAAAAAGTTATTATTCAAATATTTAAAAAGTAAAACCAGAATATTACATTACATTATATTGAAAAATAAAATACTTATTCATATGTACCATTACTAACAGTTCGTGTATATATCATTTATTGACATCTCTTATAGTTACTGAGATACGATAGGGAGTCGGTATTAGGAGATGGTCGGTAATTGGATACTTTCCCATAGATCCCATAGTAGTTCACCGAATTTATCGAGATATCTACCTGTCATAAAAAAAGGGAAAATATTACTAAAATTACTAAAGTACTATACAACTATATACACTATATTATAACGCGGCTAGTAATCACGCCCACTGCTAACCGAATTTATCGAGATATCTACCTGTCATAAAAAAGGGAAAATATTACTAAAATTACTAAAGTACTATACAACTATATACACTATATTATAACGCGGCTAGTAATCACGCCCACTGCTAAACGAATTTATCGAGATATCTACCTGTCATAAAAAAAGGGAAAATATTACTAAAATTACTAAAGTACTATACAACTATATACACTATATTATAACGCGGCTAGTAATCACGCCCACTGCTAACCGAATTTATCGAGATATCTACCTGTCATAAAAAAAGGGAAAATATTACTAAAATTACTAAAGTACTATACAACTATATACACTATATTATAACGCGGCTAGTAATCACGCCCACTGCTAACCACGCCCACAATGCTGTAATAGATCATCGTTCGTGTGTTTGTTATCGTGTGATTACCGTTGATACGACTAATTAACGTTAAGGGCCGCCACCCGTATTGCGTAATACTGTATAACCGACACGAACAACCGGAAATTAATGTACTCGTTAATTGTGATTTAAAAAAACTCTATCATCACTCATCTATAGTTAACATATAAATATCAAATATCCTATTATATTAAATATATATATATATATGTAGTATAGTGTTAATAAACAAGTCAATACGGGTCGCGTTTCCAATAATCGTTTTATTCGAGGAGAGTCTTCGCCATGTGATATCGTCGATACAAGATAATTCTACGTCCTCTCGCTATCACCGCGGTATCAAAAAGGGCAGTTCACCTTGGAACAATTCCAGATGTCACGCCCACAATATGTTAAGGGGCGTGCCAGATAAATAATAATAATAATACGGTTGGAGTCGGTAGCGCTCCAGAAGCAGGTCGTATCGTGCGGCAGCTCGTCGGTCTCAGTCGTCGTCGTGGTCGCAGGGTGAAGATCGGGATACGTGGTGGAGGAAATACGTGGTGACACACTACATAACATATATATATATTTTTTTTTTATATTAAATATCTTATATATATATATATATATTTATATTTATAGTTATGTAACAGTGTAAAAAAACTCACGTTCAGTACATGCGATGACGTAACACTGATGCGGCCACACAGCGAACAACCCGATATAGTAACATAATATCCACTACACAATCAACACCGTACATCATCGTACACATTACCCTCGTACGTAGTTGTCACGTACCCGGTACACAGTACACCATATCACGTGACAGAGTACCCGGTACACAGTACCCCCCGGCTAACAGTGATAGCCTCAGAATAGCAGCATAACAGCATATATAATAACCTCACATGTTTACATTGTTCTATTATGCTGCTATTATGTTGCCATTAATGTATATAATTAATAGCAGCATATTAGACATTTAATGGCAAGATAATAGCAGCATAAGAGCACAATGTAAACATATGAGGCTATTAAATATGCTATTATGCTTCTATTATGAGGCTATTACTGTTTTTCACTAAAAAGTACACTGTAGTACATGTCCGGCGTACACAATACAGCACACACTCACATATTACGTAGTACACTATATACAGTATACAATACACGAGCAAATAGCACACGCCCCGATAATACGAAGATATCCAGGTCGTTATACCCGGGGTTTTAGCGGTCTTCGTGTATCGCTAAATAGTAACATAAACACTTATTACGAGACAGCACTTAGAGCAACGATATAAAAATTAGATAATACAGATATATGTATATATATATAAATATATGTATATATATATAAACATATAATAACGATGCAACAATTATATAATAACAACGCCATAAAGATTACAAATACCACAATTGAAATAAAAAATAATCGTTCTTTAACCTATAAATAATAAAATAAATTGCTATTATTTGTTGTAATAATATACGATTATCCGTTAAAATATCTTAAATAATCGTGAATGTATACCTATACAATAAGGTATACAAACGTATGTACATGTGATATAGTATCGACTTCCTTTTGTTTACCAATGAATCTATCTGACAGGCGGTGCGGGACAGGTATTCGATGCGGGAAGACGTGATGGGATACTCTTTACAGTCGGATCACGTGCACAGAGCCGCCGAACTCAGAGGTTAGTGTCACGTGATGTTACGTAATATTTGACACGTCCCCGAGGTATATAATGTATGGGCAATAAGCTAACGATTAATATAGCGTATTTGGGCGAAATTGCGAAGGATTCATAACAACAAATATAAATAATTTTTAAAATCAAATATCGTCTGCTAAAATTTTTCTTTTTAGTATTTTACTAAATATCTGGTATTCAATTCGAAGCAAATTATATTAATTTGAATGACATACTTTGAAGCAGGCGATATTTGTTTTTATAAATCTGGTTCGATATCGGAGGCTATCTCTTTAGGGTGAACGCATCTTTATACGGCTCATTAGAATCGATTTATATACAGTTAATATTCGCATCATAAATTCATAATACTATCATACCGTACACAAGCATATCTTACAATGTACGTATGTTGCTTACCAGTACGATCGCAATGATTCTAGGTCAGGGGCACCAACAATAAACATATAAGACATATTAATAATGAATATTTACCGATATTCACGAGGCAGGCGAAAGACATTTCGTCCCCGAGTTTTAAATACTCCGGAGGTCGTGTAGCGTATCCTCGTTCCACCTACCGCGATACATGATATGTATACATCTAATTATGTCTACTAGATATCTAATTATAAAACCACCCTCTGACAATAACAACACTGACGCCCACGAATATACGGACTATAGTATACTATTATAAACGTAAAGTTAACACATTGTACTCCTGGCAAGTAATACCACCGTGACGCATACACACATACACATACACATACATACACACACACACACACACACGATCGCATACATACATACCTCTGTAATTAATACTAATCGATTGGGGTAAACATTATCATCACTCATCTTCAATGTAACACGTCAAGAATACGTCATAGATCGTACATGATACCCACGTTAACTTATATATATATAACTCTATTAATAGGTTGTATTTATTAAATTGTATATATATAGTTTTTATCTAAATTTTATTTAATAATGGATATTTGAATATTTAAGAAGTGGGCGTATTATAATATCCACATGTCAATCACAACTACAATGCGTCACAGGGAACAAGCAATTGATATGGGTGGACAAAAAGAATCCGATATACCTGTACAGAATCGTGGGTACATGGGGATTCGCACCCAAACCCGAGAGGTGGAAAGAATTTCAGGTCAGTAAATATATTATTTAATTTATAAATACACATCATATATACATATATACGCAATTAAATGTATATATACACACATATGTTTATGTATTATAATATATATATACTCCTGATTCAATTATAATTACGGTATTTAAACAGTTGGATGGAATATATTTTAGGAATTTTCCACGTAATTTCTTCGAACGTTTCATAGAATTATTCTACTCCTTCGCCATTATATTCACGCGCGACCTCATTAGTCGTATTATCGTCTTATTCATTTGATAATATTCGATTCGAGTTGATATTCTCCTACTAGAGAGAGCTATGTATTTATACATAATACTAGACGAGGTAATGTGTACTTCCTCACGTGTAACACCACTCCTGGATGGTGGTTCTCCACCATTACAATTATAGCACGTCCGGCTAGTAATTCACCTACTGTGTTGAACTAATTCATTCATTTGGATGATAAATGTATGTGTTTCGATGAAGATATTGTTATTGACCGTTGGGATACCCAGCTAACAGTAATAGCAACATAACATCAGCATAACAGCATATCTGATAATAATAGCAATATAATAGCAGCACAATAGCATTACAAATTAAGAGCAACATAATAGCAGCATAATAGCACACAAAAAAATTATAAGAGCAGCATAAAAGCACAATGTAAACATTTGAGGCTATTATGTTATGCTATTATGCTGATATTATGCTGCTATTACCGTTAGCTGGATAGAACACCCTTTCATTATTCGCTCAGACCTCTGTGGTCATCACGTTAACTCCTCGTGATATAGTGTTGACGGCATAGTTACCGTGGTTGCCGTGGTTACCTAGGTGATGTAAGCCGATAGGGTACAGTTACGAGAGAGAGAGAGGCAGCGAGTTAGGTATGTTGAAGGTATACTCTATACACCGTACCTAGGTACCCTTCACGCATAACCGCATCAGTTAGATATTACGAGTAACTTAATTCCTCTCTCCCCGAGCGTCATTCTCCTCTATTACTATAGTCAAATTTGTGTGTACATTGTTATATAAAATGTATTAATTGATATTATTAATGATATATAAATATATATACATACATACATACACGTATACACGTATTACATACAGAGGTGGTATAGTTTGGGCATCAGGACCTACAAGGAATACTTCAAACCGTACGTGGCCGGTATCAGCTTGACAGTGAGGTTACGTAACCAGTCACGTGTCTATATTACGAGAGTCACGTGCAGCTATTACGCGAGTCACGTGATTCTGTTCACGTTATACGTGTATTTTAATGTATCGTCATTGTTATTGTACTCTATTTGGTGGAGAGCGTTCATCACATCGTGAAGTTAGATTAAGTTTCACTTATAGCCATAGAGATCCATTGGTATATATTGTCTACCCATTATAAGAAGTTCGTGGTTTTAAAGAGAGTCGATAATTACTAAAAGCTGATTGGTAGGATCAGTATACTCTCAGGTATACGCGGTTAGGTGGAGAAGGGTTCAAAACCCGTCTGAGTTATTGAAATAGGTCTTACGTATTATTTAGAAGTGATTTTATATAATTGTGGACAATAAATGATCGGTTCTCGTTACAATATGGATGCATTATCACAAAAGTGGCTTCATCGCCTAGTTATAAATTAAAACTTCCTCTAAGTTCCTTGGGAATACCATTAAACATTAAAAATTACATTATTGTAATATATATATATATAATTAAGAGATTATATTATATATATATAATATATTAAATACTATTCAATCAATTAATTTAACATTAGATCACTATACATATAGATATATACATCTGGAAAATACGAAAAAAAAAGATACGATGTGGTCAATATGGTGGGTTTCCTTCACCAACAGCAACGACCTATATTGTATCTACAACAATATCGGGCGCAAGGTTATGTCCTTCTATACACATTGTTTCATTGTTATTATACAAATATATATAATCATACACATACGCATATATATATATATATATATATATATATATATAAATTATACACACACATATACACACACACACACACACACACACATATATATATATAAATTACTAAATAAAAAGTGTGTATATATAACATTACGTAATGCATATAATCATACGTAGATACTAGAATAGCTAGTTACTAATATGACAATGACTGTATATAATACCGGTTGTGTGGTAACATACACATATTTGATGTATCGGTAATTGTATACCCGGTAGTTACACCTATATAAAGGTGTTACATATTATATAACTTAATAATATACTTCTAGTAATAACAGTCGTAGTAGTATTATTATTCTAGTAGTAGTAGTAATAGTAGTAGTAGTAGTAGTAGTAGTAGTAGTAATAGTAACTAAACACTTCACTAAACACTCATGTATCTATGCGAGTGTAAGTATAATGTGTGCTGGGTTAATTAATGAACATCGGAAACCGTCCGTAATATAGTGTACATAGTTGTAGCCATATACTATTGTTCTTTATTTAATGTAATTAGAGTAATCCAAAATATATGTATTCGATATAGGTGTGATATTAAATCACATTACCAGCATACTATAGGCTCTATGTAACTTGAATATGTGTGTATTACTTAACACATGATTACTTATTGTATCATTACGTTTACTCGATATTCAAGGTATTCACGTTATAATAGGTTGTAGAGTATATACATATATATATATATATCAATTGGTTAAGGCATCAGACACACAAGCAGTATACTATGGGGTTCGAAACGACGTCCGGACCATTAAAATAGGTCTCAAAATAATATTTTGAAGTGATCTTATATAATTGCGTATACATAAATGATCGGCTTTCGTTAAAACCATGGATGCCTTAACGTGAGAGCGGGTTCGAAGGTACATTAGAGCCATATATGGTTATAAGTGAAAACTTCATCTAAGTTCCTGGATGGGATGAAAGGACTCCACTTAAATAACAATAACAATACAAATACATATCTACGTAGTTAATATACACCTATTATACATATAATATACACCTATTCTGGATATCCTGCGCACCTTTGCATCAACACCTTACTATTACATACAATACTGCAGACATACTTAATATGATGGTATTATATCTCGTTATTCGGTTACCCTATACGGTTACCCTGTACAGCATATACGGTTCCTAATTGATTGCTTATTATATCGCCACCATTAATTATAATCTGGTTGGTTTGGTAGCATGACACATACGTGCACGTGTATGTATGTGTGTGTGTGTGTGTGTATGTGTGTGTGTATAGCGGTGTGTACTGCACTTATGTAGGTGGTATACTTGGAGGTGGTTTGTAAAGGACAATGATCACATTTATTAAAAGTTCTGCATATTGTATGTGATCTCATAAAATATAATATTGGTATTTATATATATACGTATATAAACACGTATATATATATATATATGAACAGCATGCAATATATTATTCATATTGGTATTAGATCTATAGACTATAGTCTAAATAAAATACAATGTAGAGTTCCACAATGATCTGTATTGGGTCCAATTTTTTTTTATTGAATATAAATGATCTACCAAATATATCTCCTGTTTTTAAACAAATTACATTTTCTGACGATATAACTTTAATTTTAGAATGATAAATCTATTGTAAATCTTGAAAATAAAATAAACATGGCATTGATAAAATATAAAGCTGGTTAAATATTAATAAATTATCCTTAAATATTGATAAAACTAAAATAGTACTATTTAATATCAGAAATACAAATGAAAATGTTAAATTTAAATTAAAAATTGATGATACAGATATTATAACTGCTTAGTTAACAAATTTAAATTTCTGGGAATAATTATTGATAATAAATTAGACTGGAACAGCCAAATAGATTATTTATGTTCAACATTATCAAGAGCTATTGATATTTTAAACAAAGTTAAATTAAAATTAAATAATGAATCATTAGTCTTACTGTATAATGCATCGTTTACCATGGTCATGCCTACATTCTGATATTATTATATATAAACGTAGTTATTCTTTTGAAATAATGAACTATATCTATAATAATATTGTATAGTCTAAGTCAGGTTTACATATAGTTTTAAATTATTATTGTTATTGTTATTTTTATTTGGTGGAGTACTTTCATCCAAGTTTGAAGTTTGGAGAACTTAGATTAAGTTTTCACTTATAACCATACCTTCTACGTTTATTCGATATTCATAAACGTCTACCGTTCCCTTCAGTCTATAATATCTACTTTAACCAAGTTCTATATTACTGTGTTTATTATCATGTTTTTGTATTAATATTCACCCATTCACACATGTCGTCGATGACGTACGTACAATGTACATTACATTATAATGTACGTCGTACATTCCCAGCAAACAATAATAGCAGCATAATATACTTTTAAAATTAATAGCAGCATCATATTAGCATAATAGACTTTAAATAGAAGCATAACAGCAGCATAATAAGATGACAAATTAATAGCAGCATAATATACATTTAATAGCAGCATAATATCACAATGTAAACATTTGAGGTTCTAACATATGCTGTTATGCTGCTATTATGCTGCTATTACTGTTTTCTGGGTTATATAATCTTCCACTTCCTCGCTTTCGTTAACGCCGAACTTCCTACCACAGAAGGCTAAACTCGATGACCTACCGCAAGATAATACCCAATTGGCCGTTCACCGAAACTACAAATGGCGTAGCGGAGGCGAGTCATCTCGTCTCGATCCGCGTACCGTACAACGGCTGCTATTGAAGAGCTGGCACCCGTCGTACACGTATTGGAATCCACACGCCCCTTTCGTCGAGTTCAACGGAACCACTAATCTAGTGGATACGTATTAGGCGTGGCTTAGAAGAGGGCGTATTAGGGGTTACACCGGAGGAATTTGGAGGCGTGTCGAAATATCGTGAATTATTATCGATAACGTAATAAACGATGCCGATAAAGTCTAGTGTCAGCATTTGATACTATACCCATAATACTAATACTTGATATTATACACTACATTTATAATAGTGATTACTTGTAATTTATAAATATGCTCGATCCTGCGTAATACGTTCGTACGATTACGCATTATTTTTATACATATCACATATGCATACGCTATATGCATAATACGCATCGTATTTATCCATACACGGAAACCGTATATCTATTACCACCTATGTAACACGTAATGTATATTTTATATAATGTATATACCTTTTGTAAGAAAATGTCGACCCCTGTTTCATAGCCACCGCCTCGACGGTGTACGTGGAATAGATTCGTTCGAAGAGTTTGTTTTGATATGTAATTTATAACAAATTATTATTAATAAAACCGTTATAAAGAGAATCGTTATTTCATTAGCGAACATTACTATACGATTATATAGTCGTGTTGCCTATAATAACTGTACGGTACGTATTAAGATGGACACGACCGATTTTAACATCGATAACACCAATGCTATAACATTGATATACTAAAGTATACTATAGTATATGGTAGATATTATAACAAAATATATATATATATATACACATTGTAATATAAATAAATTGTATAGAGAGGTATTAAATACAACAATTAAATACGACTGTTTACTATATATATATATATATATATATATATATATATAGTATATACATTACCTATATATAGTATCTATATATAGTATATATAGGTACTATACATTTACATGTATATCTTGTAAGGAGAATACGTACAAATCATAAAATACTCAACTACAGTTCGTCTAAATATGAAAGGGAATTTGTATTTGGCTAAATAAGTGTACTAGAGAATCTTGGGAATACTGGGGAATATTGTGGGAATACTGTGAGAATACTGTGGGAATATTGTGGGAATATGATGCAGATACAATCTTAAGGTGGTCGTATATATTTTTATTATTAATTTTTAAAATGTTTTATTGACTAAAATACCACATGGTGGTTATGGGCGTTATGAGAAGGAAACACAAATAACATAAATAAAGTACAATACAAATTAAGGTAAAGGGAGGGTAGGTTACAATGTTAATTGGTGCGTGGAGAGTTTACATTTAAATAGTGACAGGGATTTCAAACACCTAATATCATATGGTAAATAATTCCAGTATTTTGGAGCTACCACAGAGAAAGCAGATTTAGAGTGAGCAGAGAAAATCGAGCGTTGCACAATTTTCATCGTGTGACATTTCCTGCTAGCTCGACTAAGGGTCTGAATACTGATCATGTATGTTAGGTACTCGGGAGATCTAAGATGGATCACCTTGTGGGTGATGTATAGTAGTATGTACCTAAACTTAAGCCAGCCAGCCGATCGCAATATATTGCGATAGGCCCTATGGGGCCAATATTGATACTATTGAAGAGAACTTCAGTTTATAAAGGGTGTGTATTTCACGTCGTTGTATCATCTCAAGTTTAAGAATAATCTTTAGGGGTAGATTACATAAAAATGAGCAGCAGTATATACGTCTACTGAAGACTAGCGAGTGTATTAGACTTTTAGGCATTGAAATAGTCAATTTATTGCGTGATTTTCTAAAATTAAAATTTACGAAAATAGTTTGTATTGCGAATCATTATATATATGTGGTCAGATTAATCTAGGTGGTAGTTGGTGGTGAAACCAAGAGTTGTTGTGGATTGTGAGGTAGGAAAGGATAGTAGAAAGGGGTGAGTGATGATTAGGGGGTAGGTAGGTCTGGAGATAATGATGGTGTCAGTTTTTGGTCATATTAAGTGATATGAAAATATGGGAGTATCAGTAAGTTCTGTGAGGTAGTTAAAAATAGACAGTTGAATAGAGTTGGAGTTACAGGAAATGGGAAAATAAGTATACCTTTATAGATCGTTGGCAAATAAATGGTAGTGGATGTAAGGATATTTACGAAATGTGAATGTTATGGGTAAAATATAAATAATAAAAAGTAAAGGACCAAGCACAGAGCCTTGTGAAACGTCATGAGTGCTGATAAAGGGAGTAGAGAATGATGAGTTAATTTTCACTGACGAGGATCTTAAGGAAAAGAAGGACAGAAACAGGTGTGTAATTGATCATGAATACAGATTTAATTGAGTTGTAAAGCAAGAATGTCATGGTTTAGAGTGTCAAAGTCACAGGATAGGTCAATTAATACAAGGTAGGAGGGGGCTTTGTTGTCAATGGATGTAGATATTTAATGATAAGATTCAGGGCTGATTCAGTACTACGATGGGATAAGTAAGCACTTTGAAACTTATTAATAATTGAATTGGTAGTGATGTAGTGTACAAGTTGAGCAGATACAATTCGCTACAAGGTCTTAGAGATTGATCAAAGCTGAGAGATGGGTTGATAGTCGACAGGTTCGAGTGGTTAAGGGTAGTTTTTATAATTCGTGTGATATAAGAGTGTTTCATAGTCTTTGGTACGATGGATATAATAATGGACGCATGAATGAACATTGTTATGAGTTCAATTAACGATGGCGATAGAGTACGAAGTAAAGTAAGAGGAATAGGGTCAAGTGGGGAATTGGATTTTAGGGATGACATTAGAAAGAGCACATAAGGACATGTAGTGAGAGTGAAACATGACCAGTAATTATGGGAAGATAGTGAAAATGAGTTGAGAGAGAGGAGATTGAGATTAAAATTAGGGAGAGTAGCGATGATGTTAGATACTTTATTCTTAAAAAATTAGCAAAGGAGGAGCAAAGTACTGTATCCGGTTGGTCAGGAAGGTGCCTGGGTTTTGATTTACTTACTAAGCTATAGGATAGGTTGTAGGCTTGCTTAGAGGAGGTGCCATATTTATAAAGCCAGTCAGTAACATATGATGATTTAGTGGATAAGAGTTTTTTCATGTATAATGAGCGATATACTTTAAAGGAACACGGGTTTGAGTTCATTTTAGAAGAAGCATATATGGACTGTAGACGATGAAGTAACTTTCTCATATGAGTAAGTTCAGTGTTTAACCGGATATAATATAACCTATATATCACCATTATATAATATACTATTATGTGATATTTCTATTATCATAATTTAACGATTGAAACCAGGCATACGTATATATATATATATATATATATATATATATATATATATATGTTATGATAGTTTATTGTTCTAACTATAACGGAATAGATCTGGATGCAAAGAATGGCTAAGTTACGAGTTTGTGCTACGAAGATTTGATATATTAATAAAACACGTCTAACTAGATATATATTTATTTAAAAGAGGAAGTTAATATGAAATATGTCAAGGGTCGCAGGTCATATTCAATGACTATAAATAACAATACAACATCCCCCTTTGTTAGTCAAAGTCAGGTCTGTTGACATGGGGGTACATGCTAGGTTGTCATAGCAACACCGATTTAAGTATAATAATAATCAACCTCAGGACTGTGTTTTGTCGTGAGGGATACGTAGTTTGGGTGATGTGCTATTGCGCATGTCATAGGTCAAGGCGACTCGGTGGTCGGCGTTGGCGTGATGGTCGCTCATATGCGACATCGGGTTGTACGATGACCGGTGGGTCTTCGCTGGTAGTGTCGTCTCTACGCAAGTCTGTCAGGGTTCGTCGGAATCTTGAGCCGGTGAGATCTGAGTCTACCATGTACGAGTTCGGGGACGGGTGTTCCGCATGGATAGTGCCGGGACTCCATGTGCTGTTGATGGGGTTTCTGATGAACACGCGTTGTCCACTGTTCAGTGTCGGTTTGTTTGTTCGTGCCTTGGTGTTATAGCGGTCGGATGCTTTCTTTTGTCGGTCGTTGAGCAGCTTGTCTTGTTTTGTAGATGCTGGTACTTTGGTCTTTGGTAGCGTTGTTTTGATGATCCTTCCGTATAGGAGTTCGGCTGGAGAGGGGTGGTTCCTTTCTAGGGGGGTGGCTCTCCAGAATAGTAGGGCCTTTTCTGGATCGTCGGTCTTTGTCAGGATTCTCTTTATGGTTTGTATCTGTCGTTCAATGAATCCATTGCTTTGTGGATAGTGTGGTGAGCTGGTATTGTGCTGGAATCCCCAGCTCGCAGCGAATTGTGCGAAGGATATTGCCGAGAATTGTGGTCCATTGTCGGAATGGAAGTGTCTCGGTATTCCGTGTTCTGAAAATATCTCCTTTAGTGTCTGGATGATACTGCTGCTGTGGGTGCTTCTTAGTTTCCTTAGGATTGGGAATTTGGTATAGATGTCGGCGACTAGCAGGTAATTTTCTTTGTTGAGCTCGAACAGATCGGCTGCAATCGCCTCCCATGGTTCTCTTGGTAATCTTCTGTTGACGAATGCTACGGGGGTCTGCCTTCTTTGGTGGGTCTGGCATTCGCTACATTCTCCTGTTAGGTCTTGTATGTCTTTGTTCATTCTTGGCCAATATATACAGGTCTTTGCGAGTAGGTTGGTCTTTACGATTCCTAGGTGTGGAATATGTAGATCTTTTAATATCTCGGGTCGTAGATGTGTAGGGATCAGTATTTGATTTCCTTTGATGATCATGCCGTTCTCTATGGTAAGCTCGTCGCGGAAAGGCCAATATTCTCGTATTGTCTGGGGGATATCTCTCCTTTCATTGGGCCATCCTTTGATGATCATGCTGATTAGTTCTTGAAGTTCTTTTTCTTTCTTTGTTTCGTTCTTGATTTGCGTTATTCTGGGTTCACTGAAGCGGGTGTAAGATATCTGCTTGTCGAACAGTATCTCGTTATTCTCTGGCAGTGGTTGTCGCGAGAGTGTATCGGGTAGTGGTAGGCATTTTCCGGGTATGTATTCTATGTCGATATCGTACGATTGTAGTCTGAGGAGCATTCTTTGGAGCCTAGTGGGGGCGCTCGCGATATTCTTGAGGATTATCATCGAGAGCGGCTTATGGTCTGACTGGATGGTGCACCGTTTTCCGTATATGTAAGTATGGAAACGGGTACATCCGAATACAACGGCGAGCATCTCGCGTTCTATGTTTGCGTATCTTTGTTCGCATTCGGTGAGTGATTTTGAGGCGTAGGCTATGGGCTTCCCAGATTGGGTCAGTACTGCTCCCAAGCCTCTTCCTGATGCATCTACTTGGATGACGATTTCTTTTGCGGGATCGAAGTATGTGAGTTCGCTGTCTCTGCAGATCAAGGTCTTGATGTCGTCGAATTTCTTTTCGTGGGAAGATGTCCAGGTGAAGTCGGTTTCTTTCTTGAGCAGGTCTCGTAGCGGCGCAGCGTGTGTGGATAAGTTTGGTACGAATGGGCTCATGTATGTGGCTATGCCCAGGAATTCTTGTAGTTGGGTCTTGTTCGTTGGTGATTTCATGTCTCTTATCGCGTCTAGTCTTGCCGGGTCTGGTTTCGCTCCAGTTTCGTTGAATATGAGACCAAAAAAGTGTATAGAGGTCTGTTTGATCGTGCACTTTTCTTTGTTGAATATGAGTCCTCCTTCTCGGGCGCGGCTCATTAAGTGGTGGAGGTTTGCGTCGTGTTCTTCTTCGTTCTTTCCGAAGACAGCTATGTCGTCGGCTATACCGAGGGTTCCAGGGCAGTTTTCAATTATCATGTCCATCTTGAGTTGAAAGACGTCTTGGCTAAGGTTTAAGCCGAAGGGTAGTCTCAGGAATCGGTACCTTCCGTGTGGGCTGTTTAACGTAGTCTTCAGGCTGGATTCGTGGTCTAGGTGTATTGCCCAATAACCTTGGCGGGCGTCTAGTTTGCTAAATATTTTTGCACCCTTGAGTTTGTAGGATACGTCTTCCAAGTTCTTTGTCGGGTAGTGGGGTCTCATTATTGCCTTATTCAGGTCGCGTGGGTCGAGGCATATCCTTAACTTGCCTGATTGCTTCCGTGCGTATACCAGGCTTGAGACCCATTCTGTTGGTTCTGTGACTTTCTTGATCACACCGGTTTCTTCCATCTGGTCTAGTTCATCTTTAATTTCTTGTACCATCGATATCGGGGGTCTTCGCGGGGAGTGTATTACTGGGGGTACCGTGGGGTCAGTCACTATGTGGTAAGTGCCTTCGAAGTTGCCGATCCCTTCGAATCGGTCTGGGTACATGTTCTCGAGGTCGTCTGAAGTCTTGATCTTGTTCGTCTTGACGTTATTTATCGTAATAACCTTCATCTTGGTTATTGATGGCAGGCCCAGTATTATCGGACCTGGTGTCTCAGCTACATAGAAGGTAGCTCGTGTTGTCACTTTCTTTAGCGTGATGTCGATATCGATTGTTCCGTAGTGGACCATCTTGTCTCCGTTGTAGACAGTCAGCGTGGTTCGGCTTGGGTTTAGGTGACCAAGCGTTGGTCGTGCGTTGTTGCAGTGCTCGGGATACATTCGAAGATACGTACGTAGTGGAAGGATGTTTCCTTCCGCGCCTTAGTCTACCTTCGCCTTATTCTACCTTCATGGTCGCGGGTAGCCCTCTCAGCGTGAAGCGTAGGACGGTGTTCAGTACTCTTGTCGGGTCTGCTGCGATCTCGTCGAGTTTCAGGTCGTTGAATTTCAGCTCGTCGAACGTGCGGTCGTATGAGCGGTCGTGTGTGCGGTCGGGTCCGCGATCGTATGTGCGGTCGTGTCCGCGATCGTGTTTTCGGGCGTGACCTGTGTTATTATGGTACTGGGCAGAAAGTGGTTTAGATTTTTGGCGACACACCGCAGCCCAGTGACCAATTTTGTGACAAAATCGACACTCGGACTGTGCGGCGGGGTACTGGGTACCCGTGTGTTTCAGGCCGCAATATTTACAAGTAACATAATAATTAGTAATCTTATCATTATGTGATTTATCGAGGCGATTATTAGTCTTCCGATATGCGGTCTTAGGTTTATTATCACTAAGTCTATTACTAACATGATCGATATGGGTGTTGGAGCCGGCTTTGAACTCCTTGAGCTCGCTCTGTAGTGCTTCGTAGGTACGGGCGATTTTCATGGCCTGGTCGAGTGTTAGGGTGTTGTCCTTGCAGAGTATATCTTCCCTGACTTTGTCGTGAGCGCCTCCTCTGATTATTTACTCTATCAGGCGCGTTTCTATCTCGGTTTCATCACGGAATTTGCATTTCTTCGCTTGGAGCATGCATTTAGTCATGTATTTGACTACTAGTTCGTCTTTGGCTTGTTTCATCTTTTCTAGTAGTAGTCTGGCCAGTATGTAGTTAGACCTTGGCTCTAGGACCTCGCTCAGGTGGGCCCAAAATTCGATTAGAGTTTTGGTTTCATTGTTCCACGTGTTATATATTCTCAGCCCTTCTTCACCGATCCATATGAGGGCGTATGTCATCCTCTCTTCGCTTTTCAATTTTGATAACGGGCCCTTGAATATTAATGTAACATATTGTTTAAATGCCATTAATTCGTGGGGTAGGTCTCCTGACCATACCATGCTCGGGGTCCTTATTCCGTCCATAATTATTATTTTTTTTAAATTTGTTAAAAAAAATTTTTTCCGTACACGTGCTTTTTTTTTAAAAAGGCTTTAAATGTCTGATTCTGGCGTTCGTTTTTTTACCGCTGTCACCATGTTATGATAGTTTATTGTTCTAACTATAACGGAATAGATCTGGATGCAAAGAATGGCTAAGTTACGAGTTTGTGCTACGAAGATTTGATATATTAATAAAACACGTCTAACTAGATATATATTTATTTACAAGAGGAAGTTAATATGAAATATGTCAAGGGTCGCAGGTCATATTCAATGACTATAAATAACAATACAACATATACTATTTAAAAAGTCATAAGTAAGATTATATATTTATATATATCTATACATATATGTATATATATATACTAATTAAAAAGTCATAAGTAAGATTATATATATACTGTGTAAAAAGTCTTAAGAAACATTATATTTACTGCGTAATTAATACAGCAACCTATTAATAATGATATTGCAATGTTATATAACATTTTATATAAAAAGAACACCTAATATTGACTTAACGATGACGTAACCTATGGTACGTGTTTGATTACGCAATATATTACTCTATACATTACATAACGGTTAGTAGAGAAACACGTAATAACATATTACTATTTTCTGATCACTATTAAGTAATATATACTTATAATTAGTTTCGTTTACTTATTTATATAATATTTATATCTATATATATATATATATATATACAAGATTATATCATACAATTTAGATATTATATTTAGATACAATTAAATAAAGGCCTATACACAGTATGACTAGATCCACTTCTATAGCATACTAACATACTAAGGAGCACATTTATATTACTTTTGGTTTATAATTTATATATATATATATATATATATATATGATTTAGGTATATAGATAATTTATGGTAAAGATATAAATGTTATTTGGATGGAATACTAACTATGATAGTATAGGGTATATAGTATACCATGTATTGCAATATATCGTATAAGCTTGGGTTATAGTATGATATTCCCTATATAGTATGATATAAACTATAGGGGTTATTGTATATATTAGGTTTGTTTAGTATACAATAGGATAGCGATATACCATATATAGTATATTACTGAAGGGTATAACTATAAATTAGGGTATAGTTTACCCTATATATCTAAAAGTATTATTATTTAGATTGAAGATAGGTTTTATTTTAGTTGAGACGAAGTTTTTAAAATAAAATCATGACATTTAATTGATAATGAGATAATATCACTCGTACATCATTTAGCATATAGTTAACCATAGCTAATAATATGCTGACGTCCTTTATCTAGATATCATCCACCTCAGTCCTGAACAATGATATTGCATTAAAAACTCGCATGTTAAATGAAAATAATAAAATATTAATAAACAAAGTATTATGATAAATCAACGGATATGGGGTATAGTATTTCAGTAGAGTTATAGCTACGTAGGGTTATACCTGTACTATTCTCTACTTATTATATAATAGTATGAAGATCCCGCGTCATTCAAATGAATGTTATATAATCAACCTAATCGGTGATCTATGGTATTCACTACCTACCTCTCTAGTATACATTTACTTTAATTCCCAGCCTTTATCGTGTATAAATGCATACCACAAATTATATAAAAATATATATATATATATATTATAATCCGGGGATTCCCATACAGAAGATAATGTTACATATATCGTTAGTTGTCATTGAAAGAGGGGACAATGGTAAATGGTAAATAATGGGAAGGTATAACGGTATTTTGTTGACTTCCTGTTTACTATTATTTTCATTAATACATTTATCATACGACATTATACCGCCTATCGAACAATCAGAGAAGTTGTCATACGAAGTATTGTACAATACGTACCATCAACCATGAAATACACTATATATATACAAACTTATACTATTTATACTTTACTTATATTTATTATTTGTATTCAAAACTTCTCCACTTATTCATATTTACATAATATATATATATATATATATATATATATATATATATATAAATTCTTAAAATCATTGAACCGTTACACTTCTTTATTATATCCACCATCATTATTGTATTCAATTGTCTCTATTCATATATTTAGCTATTTATAGTTTTTCTATTTTATTTTCAATATATTTTCTTATATTATTCATTAATATGTCCGATATATGTATTCAATGTAGTTTCGAAGCACTCCATATATTCAACGTAATTAATAACTAGTTAGAAATGACATAGATTTAAGTTCGGCGCGGTTTCTATACAACAATATTTTCACTGCTCTATTAAATTATATCATTAGCATTATCGTTATGATATGATATTATCATATGCATTAGCACATACAATATATATATTAGCTTTTACTCGTCACATATATATGTATATCATTTAAACCTATATAGTAGATAGTATCTACTAGATACATATGAATAATAATGAACAATATTATTTTATATTTTAAAATTGTATAGTTTGATACGAATCTAAATTATAAATAACACATTACTTACTTACTTATGTCTTACTTAGCACCATATGTGTATATTGTTTCAATTGTAGCCCTGAATATTCTAACTTTAAGTGAGTCTCTTATGCTTGATTTCCATAATTTCTTCATCTTATTAGCGGCTGACCAGGCTAGTGCTTTACGAATATTGAAGTCTTTTTCTGAGCTTTGCATCAATGACCCTAGATATTTAAAGTAATCTACTATTTTGATTTGATTATTAAGTATGGTATGTATATGTTGGTTATTGTCTATACCGAAATACATAGCTTCTGTCTTTTTACAGTTTATCTTTCGACCTATATTTCCACATTCTTCTTCTACTCTCTGAAGCAGTATTTATGCTTCTTCATTATTTTTACTAATAAGAGCTACGTCGTCTGCATAGATGAAATCTGTAACGTGTACTGCTGGATGTCTCCTATTTTTCTTTCTTGCTATTTCAAAACCTATTTCGCTCTCTCGTCCATCTATTGCTAGTCGCATAGCATAGTCTAAAGCTATAATGAATAGGAATGGAGCTATAGAATCTCCTTGCAGTACTCCGTTTTGAATAAGGAAAGTTTCAGTGATTCCATCAGGCATTATTACTTGTGCTTTTGAGTTACTGTGAAGAGATTTTATAGCTCTTATTAGTATTTCTGGAATTCCATAAATCTTGAGAATTTTGAATAGAACTGCTCTGTCGATACTGTCAAAAGCCTTTCTAAAATCCACAAATGTTATGACAGATTGAATATTTTTGGTCTTAATTCCTTCTATGAGTCGTCTTATTGCTAATATATGTGCAATGGTTCCTCTACCTGGTCGAAATCCGTTTTGGTTATTCCTCAACAATTTATCGACTGTAGGTTGACTTCTGTTCAGAATCATATTGTTTGTTATCTTTGATGCAATACTTGATAAGCTTATTCCTCTGTAGTTATTTACATCGCTTAGATCTCCAGATTTAGGTAGTGGCTTTATGATGCTTGATGTCCATTGAATTGGTGTTTCTTGTAAAAATAGTATATTATTTGCAAAGTTTAGTTTAGTTTAGTTTAGTTTAAAATAACACATAGTTCCTATAATTAACCCTATATAGGTGGTGCTATAGGCGTTTTGTATATATCTAGATACACGATTTCGCGTAAGTATTATATATTTCATTAGATAAATCTTAGATGTAACTACTTAAATACTCGAATACGCACTGTAACTTGTTCATGAAACTCATCCGTATACTTCAAATATTTTAATAACTTGCCACATATTCGGATAACATACAGTGATGTACTTAAGCTTTTTATTATTGTTTGGAATTCACCTTAATTTAAATTATCCTGCCATATGTGCCTCAAAAATACCTCTCACATTTATTCACCAGAAACCCCCCACCTTTCACAACAATGACTAACCAAATTAACATACTTCCCAAATTATCAAATACTTCATTTCCCGTCATGATCAAAATGACATATATCTAATCAATATATCGTCTAATTAGTCAATCACACATCTAAATATGACTACCCGACTATCATTCGTATTTCTACTTCCTCAATCCCACCCATCCCTCAACTCCCCAATAATCCCACAACTAATTACTAACTTGCATTAACTACCCCGTTATCAATTAATCATCCCCATTTAAAAGCAAAAAATTGAATATATTTATAAAAAATAAATGAATATATAATTTAGTAATGACGTACGCAAATTAAGCAGACTATCACACAAATTAATATCCTCCCACAAATGTATTCAACTATACTAATAATCTACTTAGACACATACCAAATTACACGTGTCAATAAACCTTATATATATTAATGCAGATAACCGTTTCTCACATTTATTTACGGTATATCCAGGTATAATAGTGAAGTACTTCGATATAGAGTTATCTATCATGTAATAGTATATACATTAATACCATATAAGGTAAAGTACATATTCAATAACATGATTCATCGATTTGAACTAAGTAACATAATACATAACAATATTACCTGGATAGGTAATCCACCACCTATACCTATGATACGAGGTATTCTACTTATAATATGTATATATATATATATATATATATATATATATCGACTATTAATATATACGATAGTGATCTAAAACGAGCCGAGTTTTTCGAGCCGGATCGTGTTAGTGAACGGCTCGATCGAGTTTATTATCTTTGGAATTTTAAATATTCCTCTTTTTCAATTTTTTTTTTAATTTAAATTAAAACATTTTAAAATATTTTATCAAAGGGATGCACCAATTAATATTATATAAGAGGGTAATTAAACAATCGCTTATATGTATAACTTGTTTATATAATAAGCAACACAATTTCGTTTTATAATAATATATTAGTTATCTATAAAAATTACGTTTGAACTAAATATTTAAAATTAAAATTTAATGGACGATATTATAATATTGTAATTAAAAAAATATCTTATTTTATAATGTATATATATATATATATATATATATATATATATATATATATATATTATTTAGGTATATAGATAATTTATGGTAAAGATATAATTGTTATTTAGATGGAATACTAACTATGATAGTATAGGGTAGAGTATACCATGTATTGCAATATATCGTATAAGCTTGGGTTATAGTATGATATTCCCTATAGAGAAAGATATAAACTATAAGGGTTATTGTATATATTAGGTTTGTTTAGTATACAATAGGACAGCGATATACCATATATAGTATATTACTGAAGGGTATAACTATAAATTAGGGTATAGTTTACCCTATATATCTAAAAGTATTATTATTTAGATTGAAGATAGGTTTTATTTTAGTTGAGACGAAGTTTTTAAAATAAAATCATGACATTTAATTGATAATGAGATAATATCACTTACTCGTACATCATTTAGCATAGTTAACCATAGCTAATAATACGCTGATGTCCTTTATCTAGATATTATCCACCTCAGTCCAAAACAATGATAATTAACTAAAAAATTGCATGTTAAATGAAAATAATAAAATATTAATAAACAAAGTATTATGATAAATCAACGGATATGGGGTATAGTATTTCAGTAGAGTTATAGCTACGTAGGGTTATACCTGTACTATTCTGTACTTATTATATAATAGTATGAAGCTACCGCGTAATTCAAATGAATGTTATATAATCAACCTAACCGGTGATCTATGGTATTCACTACCTACCTCTCTAGTATACATTGACTTTAATTCCCAGCCTTTATCGTGCATAAATGCATACCACAAATTATATAACAATATATATATATATATATATATAGATATATATATATATTATAATACGGGGATTTCCATACAGAAGATAATGTTACATATATGGTTAGTTGTCATTGAATGAGAGGGAAATGGTAAATGGTAAATAATGGGAAGGTATAACGGTATTTTGTTGACTTCCTGTTTACTATTATTTTCATTAATACATTTATCATACGACATTATACCGCCTATCGAACAATCAGAGAAGTTATCATACGAAGTATTGTACAATACGTACCATCAACCATGAAATATACTATATATATACAAACTTATACTATTTATACTCTACTTATATTTATTATTTGTATTCTTAAATTCTTATTATCGAAACTTCTCCACTTATTCATATTTACATAATATATATTTATATACATTTATAAATTCTTAAAATCATTGAACCGTTACACTTCTTTATTATATCCACCATCATTATTGTATTCCATTTTCTCTATTCATATATTTTGCTATTTATAGTTTTTCTATTTTTATTTTCAATATATTTTCTTATATTATTCATTAATATGTCCGATATATATATTCAATGTAGTTACGAAGCACTCCATATATATTCATCGTAATTAATAACTAGTTAGAAATTACATAGATTTAAGTTCGGCGCGGTTTCCATACAACATTATGTTCATTGTTCTATTAAATTATATCATTAGCATTATCGTTATGATATGCTATTATTATGATATTATCATATGCATTAGCACATAAAATATATATATTAGCTTTTACTCGTCACATATATATGTATATCATTTAAAACTATATAGTAGATACATATAAATAATAATGAACAATATTATTTTATATTTTAAAATTGTATAGTTTGATACGAATCTAAATTATAAATAACACATTACTTACTTACTTATGTCGAGCTCTCGCTCGACTCTTCTTTGCCTTTTCTCTACAAACATCTCTGTCCAACATCATCGTATGTATCTAATTTATATCGTCTAGTCCTATGTCTTCTCTTAGATTATCTACAAAAGTGATGGTTTTGCGACCTCTTCTTGCACTACCATTTGTCGGTTCCCAAAGGACAAGTTTATGAGCCATTTCGTTGTCGTGTCTCATCAAATGACCTGCAAGTTTCAGTCTTCTTTCTTTTATTACTTCAGATATTCTTGAGAGTCTATTATATAGCGTTATGTTATTGATTTTATCTTTCCAGGATATGTTTAAAGCCATTCAGAGAAATCTGATGTAACATCCATCTATTCGTTTATTCATAGTTTTTGTAGTTGTCCATGTTTCAGCACCATATGTGTATATTGTTTCAATCATAACCCTGTATATTATAACTTTAAGTGAGTCTCTTATGCTTGATTTCCATAATTTCTTCATCTTATTAGCGGCTGACCAGGCTAGTGCTTTACGAATATTGAAGTCTTTTTCTGAGCTTTGCATCCATGACCCTAGATATTTAAAGTTATCTACTATTTTGATTTCATTATTGAGTATGGTGTGTATATGTTCGTTATTGACTTTACCAAAATACATGGCTTCTGTCTTTTTACAGTTTATCTTTAGACCTATATTTCCACATTCTTCTTCTATTCTCTGAAGCAGTATTTGTGCTTCTTCAATATTTTTACTAATAAGAGCTACGTCGTCTGCATAGCTGACGTTTACTGCTGGATGTCTCCTACTTTTCTGTCTTGCTATTTCAAAACCTATTTCGCTCTCTCGTCCATCTATTGCTAGTCGCATAGCATAGTCTAAAGCTATAATGAATAGGAATGGAGCTAGAGTATCTCCTTGCAGTACTCCGTTTTGAATAAGGAAAGTTTCAGTGATTCCATCAGGCGTTATTACTTGCGCTTTTGAGTTACTGTGAAGAGATTTTATAGTTCTTATTAGTATTTCTGGAATTCTATAAATCTTGAGAATTTTGAATAGAACTGCTCTGTCGATGCTGTCGAAAGCTTTTTTAAAATCTACAAATGTTATGATAGATTGAATATTTTTGGTCTTAATTCCTTCTATGAGTCATCTTATTGCTAATATATGTGCAATGGTTCCTCTACCTGGTCGAAATCCGTTTTGGTTATTCCTCAACAATTTATCGACTGTAGGTTGACTTCTGTTCAGAATCATATTGTTTGTTATCTTTGATGCAATACTTGATAAGCTTATTCCTCTGTAGTTATTTACATCGCTTAGATCTCCAGATTTAGGTAGTGGCTTTATGATGCTTGATGTCCATTGAGCTGGTGTTTCTTGTAAAAATAGTATATTATTTGCAAAGTTTAGTTTAGTTTAGTTTAGTTTAAAATAACACATAGTTCCTATAATTAACCCTATATAGGTGGTGCTATAGGCGTTTTGTATATATCTAGATACACGATTTCGCGTAAGTATTATATATTTACTTAGACAAATCTTAGATGTAACTACTTAAATACTCGAATACGCACTGTAACTTGTTCATGAAACTCATCCGTATACTTCAAATTTTTTAATAACTTGCCACATATTCGGATAGCATACAGTGATGTACTTAAGCTTTTTATTATTGTATGGAATTCACTTAATTTATTTAACGAATTCTTAATTTAAATTATCCTGCCATATGTGACTCCAAAATCCCTCTCACATTTATTCACCAGAAATCCCCCACCTTTCACAACAATGACTAACCAAATTAACATACTTCCCAAATTATCAAATTCTTCATTTCCCGTCATGATCAAAATGACATATATCTAATCAATATATCGTCTAATTAGTCAATCACACATCTAAATATGACTACTCGACTATCATTCGTATTTCTACTTCCTCAATCCCACCCATCCCTCAACTCCCCAATAATCCCAGCACTAATTACTAACTTGCATTAACTACCCCGTTATCAATTAATCATCTCCATTTAAAAGCAAAAAATTGAATATATTTATAAAAAATAAATGAATATATAATTTAGTAATGACGTACGCAAATTAAGCAGACTATCACACAAATGAATATCTTCCCACAAATGTATTCAACTATACTAATAATCTACTTAGACACATACCAAATTACACGTGTCAATAAACCTTATATATATTAATGCAGATAACCGCTTCTCACATTTATTTACGGTATATCCATGTATAATAGTGAAGTACTTCGAGATAGAGTTATCTATCATGTAATAGTATATACATTAATACCATATAAGGTAAAGTACATATTCAATAACATGATTCATCGATTTGAACTAAGTAACATAATACATAACAATATTACCTGGATAGGTAATCCACCACCTATACCTGTGATACGAGGTATTCTACTTATAATATGTATATATATATATATATATCGACTATTAATATATACGATAGTGATCTAAAATGAGCAGAGTTTTTCGAGCCTGACCGTGTTAGTGAACGGCTCGATCGAGTTTATTATCTTTGGAGTTTTAAATATTCCTCTTTTTCAATTTTTTTTTAATTTAAATTAAAATTTTTTTAAATATTGTTATCAAAGGGATTCACCTATTAATATTATAGAAGAGGGTAATTAAACAATCGCTTATATGTATAACTTGTTTATATAATAATCAAAACAATTTTATTTATAATAATATATTAGTTAAATGTCTATAAAAATTACTTTTGAACTAAATATTTTAAATTAAAATGTAATGGACACTGAGAAAAATAAATGCATCCGATGAGTTAAATATAATATATAAAGTGCATTATAGTTATGAAATGCATAAATATAATTATTTATGCATCGAATGTTAACATAATTAACATTGTTTTTTCATTTTAATCCAAAAAGTAATTTGTTTCTAGTAAATACATTCTGTGATGCATTTAATAAATTTAAATTGCATCCGATTTATTATATACATCTATAGATGCATTTTTCAAATAGAAATGAATCAGAATTTAATATGATTAACATTACATTTATTTTTAAATCATTGGATTCACTTTAATTAATGGAAATGCATCAACATTATTATGTTAGTATCGCCACCTATTATATATTAATATATATATATATATTTACATATATTAATTTAACATCGATTTATTTAGAAGAATAATATATTATTATATATTTAAATATAATATATATATATATATAAAATAAAAAGTAAATTTAATATACACACAATGATACTTCAAGTATATAACAAAGAGTGGGAATCGTATATTAATATTGAAAATAACTGTTTGCCATCTGATAAATCCAAGATAAGGGTAATAGAAAATAAAACCTGTCAAGACTTAAGGTAATATAAACTTGAATATAAAAATATAAAAATTATGTTTTATTTATTTTATTTTTAGTATTGAAGAAACTGGGCAAAGCCCTAGATCATTATTAACTTCTCTCTTAGAATCTGCAGCTAATAACAGGTTTATTTATATGTATATATAAATATATATAATTTCAAAAATATAAAAATATAGTGGACGTCAATAATTCACCTATGTATATATATACAATATATATATATATATATATATATATATATATATATATATATAAATATGGAATAACCATTATAATAACTTATAATAGTGATTGTAATAGTTTATTTTAATTTTATATTAACTATTATATAATGAATCTATATACTTATAGGTATATATATATATATATATATATATATAGGTGTATAATACACATAACACTTTATATATACACCTATTTTTACCGGATAGGTTAGTACCGGTTATTGCGATAGGAGGTAATAACCTATAGGTTATTATATACATATATGTAACCCTGATATATATATATAATGAATATTCTAATATATATTAATAATATTATTAACTATTATAGTTCCTGCGAAGTTCAATCTGATTCTTTAACTATGAGCCAAACCAGGTAAATACTATACTATATATATATATGGAATAATCATTAATATTATATTTTAATAAATCACTCATATATGACTCATATAACTCATTTAATATGAGTGATAAATATACATAATATGTATAAATATATATAGTTATATATATTTTATTATTTATGGAATATTTATAAATCAATGTTATATATATGGATATATTTTTATTATATACAAATAATAAAATAATCTATAAGGTTTTTATTTTTTTAATAATGTTATATATGTGGATATATTTTTATTACATGCAAATAATTAAATAATCTATAAGGTTTTTATTTTTTTATTAATGTTATATGTGTGGATATATGTTTATTACATGCAAATAATTAAATAATCTATACAATTTATTTTTTTATCTTACTGTTAAAATTAAAATAATGTAGGCATTAATTTCTAATTAAATAACTAGTTTTATATAAAAATTAAATTATTATTAATTATATAAGTTATATATATATATATATATATATATATATATATATATATATATATATATATTTCTTAAAATTATATGTTGACATGCAAGGAATGAAATCTATTGAATGTAGACATGTGTCCACATATAGTCTAGAATAAATATATAGTCTAGTATATATATATATATATACTAAATAAGGTACCATGAGTTATTCATGATATACTTATTAATTTAATGTATGTATTACATTAATTATATAAAACATTTGAATTCAATTTATTTTAGTATGTTTAAATTCCTATATATATAGACACAATTAAATCACTTGTGTATGCATTATTATTTATAATATATTTTTAAATATATAAATTATATATATACATATATTTTTATCACATTAGAAAATGTATAAAGCTTTTTTTTAAAAGCTATATTATTGTTAATATTGAAAAAATGTATATATTAATATATTTTTAAATAACTACTAGAAAAATAGTTAATATATTAATTTATATATTAATAAATACTATATAAAAGGAATAATAATTAATAAATCATATATTTTATATATATATATATAATTACATAATTATTAAAATTACTAACAGTGCACAATAATTATATTATATAATGTATATAATGTAGATTACACTATCATATACAATTCCATACATTTAATTCAACATATAATAGACTAATTTGATAAGTAATTTATTATAATGTTGTTAGAATTTTTTTAAATGATATGTATATAGTATATATATATATATTTTCATAATAAATATATTCTATAGCATTAATTTAATTTAATTAATAAAATATGTTATAAATATTAACTACTAAAAAATAATAACTATAAATACACATTATAATGTCATTTGAATGACAATTTTATTACTTATATTAAAATCTATTATCTATATATATATTTAAATATTATTTTATATTGATATAAACATAAATAATGTATTTTGTATATACATTATATATATATATATATATATATATATTTAATATTTTAAATGTAGGTTATTCCATTAACAAATATTTAAAAACTTATAATAGTGATTGTAGTATAGTTTATTTTACTATTATATTAACTATTATATAATAAATCTATATACCTATAAGTATATATATATATATATATATATATATATATATATATATATATATAGGTGTATATATACCTATTTTTACCGGATAGGTTAGTACCGGTTATTACCATAGGAGGTAATATCCTATAGGTTATTATATACATATATGCAACCCTGATATATATATATAATGAATATTCTAATATATATTAATAATATTATTAACTATTATAGTTCCTCCGAAGTTCAATCTGACACTATGAGCCAAACCAGGTAAATACTATACTATAAATATATTATCTCGCTAAATCATATCTAAATACCTGAGTAATTACGGACCCATACCTATCTTTAATCATCCATTCCATTAACTTTCATAAACGTTTCATTAAGCATGCTTCGTTTCATATAATATTTAACAATTATTATTTATTATTTAATATATTAATTAATATACTCTATTTCCCAAAATATATTCGCAAATACATTTCTCATGTTTTAATGTATTATTATTATATTTATAATTATTATTATTTTATTATTATTTTTGTTCCATCGCACGAGTGAAAGAGTCTATATTTTATTGCACTAAAATGTAATCATCATTATCATATATATTTATATACTATTATTAACTATTATAGTATCTACGAATTTCAATCAGATACATCTGCCATGAGTCTAACCAGGTAAATACTATAATATTTATATTATTATTATTAATATTTATATTTATATATATATATATATATATATATATAATTATAAACTATTATAGTTCCTACGAAGTTCAATCAGATACACTTGCCATAAGTCAAACCAGGTAAATACTAAAATATTTATATTATTATATATATATATAGTTATATTTATAAACTATTATAGTTCCTACGAAGTTCAATCAGGTACATCTGCTATGCGTCAATACAGGTAAACACTATTATATATATATATATAATTTATACTCAAATATATATTTATATTATTAACTATTTAGCTCCTGTGAAGTTCAAGCAGATACTATAGTATCTGCTTGAAAATGTATTAAGGATATATATATATATATATATATATATATATATATATATATATATATATATATATATCCTTAATACATTTTAAAGGAAGCCGAAATTACCCTCTAATTATAAATTTCCTCACCATGGCTTCACTGATGACTTCGTATCAAAAACAGAATATCAAGCTTGTGATGTCAATTATATTGTACACATTTTATGGGAAGATTTAAATATCAAATATAAAATTGTGTAAGTATAATTAATTTAGGTATACGTAGTTTATATAAGTATGGTTTATAAATATATTATATAAACAGTATACACATGTATACATTTATATAATAATTAATATTTCAGATATTTAAATCATTCTGATTATATAAAGCTGGCGAATATGATTATTGTGAAGTTTCCTAGAATATTTAAACTAGACGCTCAAGATGCTTCGGTTAGAATATAATAGTATTATGAACATTTAATTGTAATTTATAATCGATAATAATTATTAATTAAAAAATATATATATTTAATATTTTACTTAATAAATAGGAATTATTTGCAAAGAAAATCCGAATAAAATTCCGAAATATGTTTAGCAGAGGATATAAATGTGACGTTCCTACAAATTCAAAGAAAATAAAAAACAATGATACAGAAATAGGCGATCTCATACTACAAATTCAGGTATATATTATATATATAATGTATAATTAAATCATAATTTCCTAATACATTATTAGCAAGAGTCGAAGAAACTAATCTACGATAAGACACTTATAAGCATATGCATGCAGGAAACTTTTAAAAACCGAAGATTCGAAATCAATAATAACCACCTGAGAGTGAGAGATATCATGAATAAATATCCAATATTTAATAGAGAAGAACAGGTTAATTAATTTTAATTATTCTAATATGTTTTAATCTTTATATATTTTATATTTTAGTTATCAGAAGAATATTCAAGAATAGATTCATATTGTAATTGGGACTTGATATTAATTAAATTAAAAACGGGAATTTATGAAAGAAAATTAAAATGTACTAATAAGATGCCATCATATATGAATATATTAATCGTATATCAACATATTTAAAAAGCCCAAATCTATCAATCAGAAATCGTTAGTAACTGCAATGACCAAATATATTATTAAAGTAATCCTGCGTATATTTGTACTGTATATTTGTATATTTGTATACTTATAAGTAAAGTCAAACATGCCTATGCTGACATTGTCTACATGTATGCCATACTTATATATTAAATATGTATCTTTACTTTACAGGAGCTTCTCAGACACTTATCATTTTTCAAATTATTAATTATTTAAAGATTGATGTGAAATATTTATTTATAACGGATAATGTGGATACTATACAGCAATGTGGGCCTGTGATCTTTAAAAGTGATAACGATGTAATTGCATGTAAACATTTTAATATATATATCGAGAATGAACATATTATTACATGTTCAACATTCCTTAATGCTTTTAAAAATTTATATTTTCTCTATTACATATTTAATATTTCGTATAATAGTAAATTATCTTCATTATTCAAATTTATTGAAGCTTATTTTTATAAAAAAAAGATTAATAATATTAAAGTTTTAAAATTAATAAATATATTGTTATGATTATTATTATTTAAAATTAATACATATATTATTATTATTTTAATAAACTTTATTTTAACTTACATGACTTATTTATAAATATGATACCAATTTAAAAGTGTTAGATAATGTTGTATATTTATTTTAAACATGTAGTGTAGTCATAGGTCCTACCTTATTTTTAAATGTCATATTAAATTAGAAATAGTTTTTGGAAAGAATCAGAGACTTAGCCTAAGTAATATATAACAGTAACTAATATATAATAGTACCATATAACATCATAATAAAGTAATCATTGTCGGATACAGTAAAGAATAATTGTAAAATAGTATATATTACACGCGTATATAACATATATACACGATTATATTAAATCATTTATACTGAAGTTAATTTAATTAGAATAATTAAAATTAATATTGTGATTCAATTAAATAATAATATATAGCCTATTACTTTATGTATTTTATAAATACTAATTAATTTCATGATATATTTTAAAATAGTAAATTAATTTTGTGATTTATTTTAATTTAATTAATTCAATAATATAATAAATACTAATTAATTTCATGATATATTTTTAAAATAGTAAATTAATTTTGTGATGAATTTATTTTAATTTAATTAATTCAATAATGAATTTGTAAACATTAAATCAATTCTGTGATGCATTTATTTTAATATAAATAAATTTTGTGATGAATTTATTTTAATTTAATTAATTCAATAATGAATTTGTAAACATTAAATCAATTCTGTGATGCATTTATTTTAATATAAATTAATTCAATGATTTATTTATACAATATTAAATTAATTCTGTGATGCATTTATTTTAATATATTTTAATTCAATGATGCATTTGTAAAAAATTAAATTAATTATGTGATGCATTTATTTATAATTTATGACTCGAAAAGCGCTGTTTTCTTGATTCATTTATAAAATATTTTTAAATCATCTGATTCATTTATTTTTCTCAGTGGACGATATTATAATATTGTAATTAAAAAAACATATTATTTAATTTTAAAATACAATTGATTATAATTGATATTATTATAAATAAAAATCTAGAGTCACACTCATGTTTGAAAATCTAATTATATATATTAGTTTGAAAATTAAGTATGATACGAACATCTAATTTTACAATCCATTTCGATAAATGAGTACGACTAATCGAATCGAGTATGAAAATCTAGTTTGCAATCAAGTATGAAAATCTAATCCGATAAACAAATTCGACAACCAAGTACGATAATTTAATCCGATAAGAAAGTAAGAAAATATAATCTTGTATGACAATCAGGTATACTAAGACAATCTAATTTAGTAATCAAGTACGACAAATCAATTCAAGAATACAAATCTATATCGCAGTCAATTTTAAAAATATAATCCTATAAACAAGTTCAACAATCTAGTATGATAAATCGAATCAATTATAAAAATCTAAATTCACACTTATGTTCGACAATATAATCAGATAAACTAGTTCGAAAATCAAGTATGATACGAAAATCTAATTTTACAATCCAAATCGAGTACGACAACTCGAATCAAGTATTAAAATCTAATCCGATAAATAAATTCGACAATCAAGTACGATAATTTAATTCGATAGGAAAGTAAGAAAATCTAATCTAGTATGACAACTAAGACAATCTAATTTTGCAATCAAGTATGAAAATCTAGTTCGCAGTAAATTTCAAAAATATAATCCTATAAAAAGTTCGACAATCTAGTACGATAAATCGAATTTGAATAATATGTTACGACAAATATTGGTGTTTTTTTCGAAGGGAAAATTTAGAATGTTTCAGATGTTTCAGATGTTTCGAAATATAAATGTTGGATGTTTCAGTTGTTTCGAAGCAGTCCATTTTGGTTCATTTTCATACCGTTGTCTGATATCCCACCCATTATTCTTTTAGTAATCCCCAACTTAAAACTTCAAAAACCACACCAACTCAACCTCAAGAATACAACAAAATCCCTTCTATCACTTAATGCTACCCATAAAATGCATATTCAATAGAAATAATTGTCAAGTTATAGTGTAGTTATTCGAAGAACGATAGATATTCTTTTCATCGCCTATACATCGATTAACTTACACGATGTCCCTCTTATAGGATAATTAATCTCAAAGAACTGAACTGAACCTGAACTTTACCTACAGTTATTTACACTTTGATTGTTGTATAGGTATTCAATTTAAACCTCATCTTATATCAATATATTTTACCAGTATGTCATTCCAGTATTCGGAGGTAGCCTTTTTTTTTACCTTCCACACATACTCATCAATATATTTTACCGCCATATTAATCTATAGATCACATTCATAATATATCATCCTATTCATTAAAATCTTCATCTCTAACTATACATCTGAAACCATATTTATCTGTGATTTTAATATCCAGTGTAACTAGGCTAATTCGTACTCGCCTAGCTTACATTAGAGTAGTAAATGTGCTAATCTCCATCAACATATTTATCACCCCAGCCAAAGCAACGGCAACATCATTGATCTATTTTTCATAAAGATACATATTCAATCTTTAATGATTAACATTCGGTTTAAAATATTCTCTAATCGTTATCTGCCTATATTTAAAATTAATTACGATAAACCTATATTTGAACTAAAACAATTCATTTCCGTTCACCTTATTTCACAACGCCCAATCACTATGCTCAAGTAACATTCATAACCCCTCCATGGAATATTTCAACTCAGCTCTCTGCATAACCCTCAATATACATGTTAACCTCATATCCAACATACTCTCCAGCAAACCCCAATATAGTGATTATACCCCTGGTACTCAGATTAATTATCATCATCTAAACGGTATCGTATACGTTGCGTAAATAACGGAGAAAGAACTCGCGTGATACTAGACGCTATGCCATGTGCATTATCTTACGTAAATCATATCGCTCTTGTATTACGTCCACGAAGAACACATGCTATACCACTGCTATTAGCCTTGCTAAAATCTGACAACAGAGTAATTTCGAATATAACTTATATGCTGTTAATACTGAAATATTGCTGTCATACTAATATAAATTCAATCCTATCTGTTTCACGGTCTATTCTAGTTACTAAATTTGATTAATTCTTTCGCTCAAAACTCATGAATATTGTCTCTGCATTATGTCCATCCCATTTTATCAAACCTGATATTCCTGCCTATAGGTTTACTATATTTATTAATCACATATCTAAATACCTTAAAGCTAATTATTTCAACCACATTCTCCAACTGTTCATATATACCCTATTCCCCATTAACTTCTTCTTATTCTTACCACTAAACATAACAACTACATTACTTGCATAATCTCTGAATCTATAAATGCAGGAACAGTCCCTGATTCAATGAATATCGCCTTGAATAAACCCATCCTCAAAAATAAAAAACCTAGGCATCTAATACATCACTTATAATGGACTATTGTATAACTTTACAATCATATCCACGCTCCTTGAACGTGTATTGAATAACAGCTAACTTCAAATATCTCTCAATATGAAATAATTAACATATTCAAATGTAGCTATACTGCTGACATGTCAACTGGGCTAACATATATCCTTAGTGATATATATATTTGTTATCCCCACACAATGAAATTAAAAGGGTTTACCCATCTTGACCTTTCCTCTGTATTCAATACCATTGACCATACGACTATGATCTCACACATAACGTTCATTGATAACACATATGTGTATATACACTCTTCTAAAATGATTCACTATGGTATCTGTTATGTGTTGTGTAGTGAATCAAGGCTTTGGTATATTATTTATTATACATTATTAGAAGTGCCTATATACAGCGGCGGTCCGCTATATATAGCAATGTGACTAGCACGAGAGGCAGTCATGCATGACACCGATGCAGGAATTCGCGGGCTTGTGCTAGACACCTGTAACGTACGCCATTCATGATAAGGGCGATCATTGAATATTGAAAATTAACAGATTAACATTGGACTATGTTTTTATTAATAAATATACCCTTAAAATGAAGCACATACTTTTTTTAAATTTGTATTAATCTAAGGTCACACGACAGCCTCGTGAAGTTTAACATGTAGTTAGATACACATTTTGCTATATATATAAAATAAATTATAAAAAAATAAGTATTTTAAACCTTTGTAATGAATAATTTGTTATCAAATTTTAACACACTATTTATTTTATAATAATCGAATAGAAAATATAAAAAATGGAATTAAAAAAAAAGTTTCCTGGAAATTTATTGGAATTTTCACAGTGTGTCGAAAAAAACTGACAGTATGTCGTGTCGTAAAAAATGACTCAAAAATTTGTGTTTTCTATGATCACCCTTAACGTACGTCGTACGCCATTCATGATAAGGCGAGTGCTAATCTCGATACACGTTTAGGTTATGTAATATCAACACTGCTGTTAAGCACTTGTCTACCCCTCGACTTCTCACCCACAGTGTCCCAAATGTCACTGTCTTTAGCCCCGTAATTGTTTAACATTCTACCATTATTTAAAATATTAGTCTCCTACCCATCTATCAAATTCTATGGTTACGCTTATGATATACTAATATACACTACTATATCTTCCCATATTTGCAATCATTCTTTACTAACAAAATATATTAATTTTATGCCCTTTGGATAATAAAAGCTTCCTATAGCTCAATTAAATACATAATTATACATGGATTTTAAAATCTACAAAAAATGTATTTATTAAGAATATTCTTTTACAAGTTGCACAGTAAATGCGCATCTGATATGATATATTCTCACGACTTATGATATGAGAGACTATCTTTAAACAGTATAGGCATTATAGTAATTACTGTATTGATGTAATATGTATACAATAATAGTATGATATCTGTATACAATAGTAAAATGTTGTATGTATACTGTAATATTAAAATAATCGTCAAATTTATTTTAAAGTTAATTTTAAAATCGATAACAAATTTATTTATTTGTTAGTATTTTTAATTATAATTTCGTTATTATTATAAAATATTAAATACTTAATTATTACTACCTACGAACATGGTATATTAACGTAATAGTTTATGGATAATGTTGATAACACCATATATGGACATAAAAGCTGAACATACAGTTACGCAATAGTAATGAAACGATAATCGTTAGTTACATTAACATATGCATTAACTTAAACATACACAGCAACGCGTATACGCATATACACAAACGTACATATATACACACATACGTATACACATACAAATGAACGCACACATACACACATATAAATTAACGCATACATATATATATATAGATACGTATACACATACACGAACGGCGTTCGAACGCATACATACGTATATACTGTAGTACAGTCCCACAGTCCCACAGTCCCACAGTACCACAGTACCACAGTACCACAGTACCATAGTCCCACAGTACCACAGTACCATAGTCCCACAGTCCCACAGTACCATAGTCCCACTGTCCCACAGTACCACAGTACCACAGTACCACAGTACCACAGTCCCACAGTACCATAGTCCCACTCTCCCACAGTACCACAGTACCACAGTACCACAGTCCCACAGTACCACAGTACCACAGTCCCACAGTACCACAGTACCACAGTACCACAGTCCCACAGTACCACAGTCCCACAGTACCATAGTCCCACTCTCCCACAGTACCACAGTACCACAGTACCACAGTCCCACAGTACCATAGTCCCACAGTCCCACAGTACCACAGTACCACAGTACCAAAGTACCACAGTACCACAGTCCCACTGTCCCACAGTACCATAGTCCCACTCTCCCACAGTACCACAGTACCACAGTACCACAGTCCCACAGTACCACAGTACCACAGTCCCACAGTACCACAGTACCACAGTACCACAGTCCCACAGTCCCACAGTACCACAGTACCACAGTACCACAGTACCACAGTACCACAGTACCACAGTACCACAGTACCACAGTCCCACAGTACCACAGTCCCACAGTACCACAGTCCCACTGTCCCAAAGTCCCACAGTACCACAGTACCACAGTACCACAGTCCCACAGTCCCATAGTCCCACAGTACCACAGTACCACAGTCCCACAGTCCCACAGTACCACAGTACCACAGTACCACAGTACCACAGTACCACAGTCCCATAGTACCACAGTACCACAGTACCACAGTCCCACAGTACCACAGTCCCACAGTACCACAGTACCACAGTACCACAGTACCAAAGTACCACAGTACCACAGTACCACAGTACCACAGTCCCATAGTACCACTGTCCCAAAGTACCACAGTACCACAGTACCACAGTCCCACAGTACCACAGTACCACAGTACCACAGTCCCATAGTACCACTGTCCCAAAGTACCACAGTACCACAGTACCAAAGTACCACAGTACCACAGTCCCACAGTACCACAGTCCCACAGTACCACAGTACCACAGTCCCACAGTACCACAGTACCACAGTACCACAGTCCCACAGTACCACAGTACCACAGTCCCACAGTCCCACAGTCCCACAGTACCACAGTACCACAGTACCACAGTCCCACAGTACCACAGTACCACAGTACCACAGTACCACAGTCCCATAGTACCACAGTACCACAGTACCACAGTACCACAGTACCACAGTCCCACAGTACCACAGTACCACAGTCCCACAGTACCACAGTACCACAGTACCACAGTACCAAAGTACCACAGTACCACAGTACCACACCACAGTACCACAGTACCACAGTCCCACAGTACCACAGTCCCACAGTACCACAGTACCACAGTACCACAGTACCACAGTCCCATAGTACCACAGTACCACAGTACCACAGTACCACAGTACCACAGTCCCACAGTACCACAGTACCACAGTCCCACAGTACCACAGTACCACAGTACCACAGTACCACAGTACCACACCACAGTACCACAGTACCACAGTCCCACAGTACCACAGTACCACAGTACCATAGTCCCACTCTCCCACAGTACCACAGTACCACAGTACCACAGTCCCACAGTACCATAGTCCCACAGTCCCACAGTACCACAGTACCACAGTACCACAGTCCCACAGTACCATAGTCCCACTCTCCCACAGTACCACAGTACCACAGTACCACAGTCCCACAGTACCACAGTACCACAGTCCCACAGTACCACAGTACCACAGTACCACAGTCCCACAGTCCCACAGTACCACAGTACCACAGTACCACAGTACCACAGTACCACAGTACCACAGTACCACAGTACCACAGTCCCACAGTACCACAGTCCCACAGTACCACAGTCCCACTGTCCCAAAGTCCCACAGTACCACAGTACCACAGTACCACAGTCCCACAGTCCCATAGTCCCACAGTACCACAGTACCACAGTCCCACAGTCCCACAGTACCACAGTACCACAGTACCACAGTACCACAGTACCACAGTCCCATAGTACCACAGTACCACAGTACCACAGTCCCACAGTACCACAGTACCAAAGTACCACAGTACCACAGTACCACAGTACCACAGTCCCATAGTACCACTGTCCCAAAGTACCACAGTACCACAGTACCAAAGTACCACAGTACCACAGTCCCACAGTACCACATTCCCACAGTATCACAGTACCACAGTCCCACAGTACCACAGTACCACAGTACCACAGTCCCACAGTACCACAGTACCACAGTCCCACAGTCCCACAGTCCCAAAGTACCACAGTACCACAGTACCACAGTCCCACAGTACCACAGTACCACAGTACCACAGTACCACAGTCCCATAGTACCACAGTACCACAGTACCACAGTACCACAGTACCACAGTCCCACAGTACCACAGTACCACAGTCCCACAGTACCACAGTACCACAGTACCACAGTACCAAAGTACCACAGTACCACAGTACCACACCACAGTACCACAGTACCACAGTCCCACAGTACCGCAGTACCACAGTCCCACAGTCCCACAGTACCACAGTACCACAGTACCACAGTACCACAGTACCACAGTACCAAAGTACCACAGTACCACAGTCCCACAGTACCACAGTCCCACAGTACCACAGTACCACAGTACCACAGTACCACAGTCCCACAGTACCACAGTACCACAGTCCCAAAGTACCACAGTACCACAGTCCCACAGTACCACAGTCCCACAGTACCACAGTACCACAGTACCACAGTACCACAGTACCACAGTACCACAGTCCCACAGTAACACAGTACCACAGTACCACAGTACCACAGTCCCACAGTCCCACAGTACCACAGTACCACAGTACCACAGTCCCACAGTACCACAGTACCACAGTACCACAGTACCACAGTCCCATAGTACCAAAGTACCACAGTACCACAGTACCACACCACATTACCACAGTCCCACTGTCCCACAGTACCACAGTACCACAGTACCACAGTACCAAAGTACCACAGTACCACAGTCCCACAGTACCACAGTCCCACAGTACCACAGTACCACAGTACCACAGTACCACAGTCCCACAGTACCACAGTACCACAGTCCCAAAGTACCACAGTACCACAGTCCCACAGTACCACAGTCCCACAGTACCACAGTACCACAGTACCACAGTACCACAGTACCACAGTACCACAGTCCCACAGTACCACAGTACCACAGTACCACAGTACCAAAGTACCACAGTACCACAGTACCACACCACATTACCACAGTCCCACTGTCCCACAGTACCACAGTACCATAGTACCACAGTCCCACAGTAACACAGTACCACAGTCCCATAGTACCACAGTCCCACAGTCCCACAGTCCCACAGTCCCACAGTCACACAGTACCACAGTACCACAGTACCACAGTCCCACAGTCCCACAGTCCCACAGTCCCACAGTACCACTGTCCCAAAGTACCACAGTACCACAGTACCAAAGTACCACAGTACCACAGTCCCACAGTACCACTGTCCCAAAGTCCCACAGTACCAAAGTACCACAGTACCACAGTCCCACAGTACCACAGTACCACAGTCCCACAGTACCACTGTCCCAAAGTACCACAGTACCACAGTCCCACAGTCCCACAGTACCACAGTACTAAAGTACCAGAGTTCCACAATACTACAGTCCCATAGTCCCACTTGAGTGTACATGTATATGCATAAAGGTGGGACTGTGGTACTTACCTTATATATTATCATTTGTAAGATAATTGAAAAGTTGATATAAATAAAATATATTCACTTTTAAGTAGTCTGGATAATCAATTTGGCTTTAAAAAAATCTTGGAACTTAAATGTGTGTTTTTTCCCTTAACAAAATGCCCTAAGCAATACATAGCAGATTATAATAATATCACTAATATGTTCTTAGCATTTTTAGATGCATATATGTCTTTTGATAAAATTAATCATAATAACTTATTTCAAAGATTAAATGAAAATAATATTTCTTTATAAATAATTAATTTTTTAAATTACTGACTTAGAAATCAAAGTATTTATAATAACATTTTATGATTATAAATTATTCATTAAATAGCTTTCCTGTTACAAAGGATGTTCGTCAAGGTGGAATTCTAGTAATTATAATTTATTTACTAATCCTAGGATTAAGAAATTAAATGAAGTTTATTCAATTTATTGCTTAAATGGAAATATCATAAATAATCTTTGTTATACAGATGATAAATCATTATTTTCATTATCACTAAAGAGTCTGCAATTATTGATAAATTGTTGTGAAGAGTTGATGCTAACATATGTAATGCTAACCATAACCACATAATGTTAATATTGATAAATCGGTTATTTTACCAATTTATTTTGAAACTTATCATAATCCTGTTAAATTATATATAGGTAATATACTTATAAATGTTGTTAAATCATATAAATATCTCGGAAATTGGATTTCAGAGGACTTGTCTGATATAATTGATATATATATATATATACATATATAAATATTAATATTAAATAGTTATATAAACAAATCTATGCAATATCATATCACACATTAATCATTGCTCTAAGGATACTAAAAGTATTATATTTAAAACATTTATTTCTAGTATATTACTTAGTAATATTTGGATTCCGAGTAGATATGGTATGGCTAAACCTAAGATTTGAAAACAAAAAACAAACCTTATCGTATCGTGATCACCTAAAGAAGTACACATATTGCATCATTACTTTTTCTAACGGATTATGTTGATAATTTAACCCTTAAATTACGGAATTCGTATTATTCGTTAAACAAACGAATACACTTATAGTATAATTCGTCAATTGCTCAATTATATGAATATAATATTGTATTCCTATCGCCACTGTTTGCCATGTGGTATAACTCATTATTTGTATAGTATTTTAAATTTCTTAGATACTTATTTATTTTAGATTATTATTTAATAATTTTCATTTATTAAAAGAGTATATATATATATATATATATATTATAATTTATAATATATAAATATAATGTTTAAATACGATTATTTACGCAACAGAATTTGAATGATGACTTCAGAAGTTTTCAAATAATTCAGAAATTCAATAGAAGTTCGAACATGTATAACAAACGATTGAAAGTTCATTTCAACATTTACCGAATACGCTATTCGGACTAAAACTTTTCAATTCGATGACAATACTATTATTACGAGGACATGAAGAGGATATAAGGACAGCAGGTGTGTGAATGTACATGCATTATATAATATACAAAATCTTTATCTAAAAAACTACATCAAACAATATATATATATATATATATATATATATATATATATTATCTATGTTGTATTAATTTTTATAAATATTTATTATCCCATTTCAATAGGTATCGATATGTCATTGAGATTTCGATTACAGGGTTATTTGAGATAGTTTAAAAACGTTAATCTATTTAGTAATTACCTGAACTAAGTCACGTGTTAGATGTTTGTATTAATCGCGTCTAATAAATATATCATATTCAATATCTCTCTATAGAGATAACTGTAGTTATATAATACCTATTAGTATTACGTTTAGTTATACTATATGTATTGTAATATCCTACTAACTGTCGTGTCATATATGTTGTGAAACCTTAATATTATCACGTGTTTATCTACGAAGAACACGTCGAATGTATACTATAATAAACGATAGTAATAAAACACTAATAAATATATTTAATATAGTCATTATTATTATATATAATAATAATGACTAGTAAGCATTCCGTAGGAATTATCAGCATTTATATATAGATAATATTTAATTCACGCCTCATAATTTAAATAATATGTTCATAATATATATTTGAATAATAGAATTAACAGTTACATATATTAATAATTATATATATATATATATATATATATATATATATATATATATATATATATATATATATATCGATATATGTTCTACATGGTATATTTTAAATTTATTAAAGTTATTATTATATTAATTTATGCCAGTTAATTAATATAATTATATTAAAGTAGGTAGTAACATAGGGTATGTATACATGCTAATATAATATCCTATAGGACTGACATATCAGCTATACTATCGATTATGTCCTTATTTGTCCCGATTTCACTTTCCAGTCGGATTAATGATACTAACGATTATTGACAATTATATATATATATTTATTATTTTAACTTAATTATTATTCAACTATATTAGATTGAATATGTTATTATTATTTGTGTTATATATATATAATATTATATATAAACATGTGTACATGTGTGTACGACGTACGTATGATCCTACCAATAACAACGTTAACTGTACCTCACTTCAACGCTCCCCAGCGCCACTTCTAGTCACGTGTTCACACATATTTAGATGTATTACAATAGTGGTATTTAGCCCAGCTTTTATTCGCGTTGTTTCTGTTTTTTTCGCAGTTCAGACTATCCACTGAATATCTATGCAAATGTTGATTATTTATTTATATATATATAAATATTATATATATATATATAGTATATATGTATATATTATATACATATATACATATATACATATATATATATATATATATATATATATATATATATATATATATATATATTGCTCTCGAGGTGCCCAGATGAATGTCTGGACACGGTAGTCGTGTTATTGGTAGTAATTCATTCCATTTGTTGTTAGTAGTGCTTCATTATCTAAGATTATCTTAGATTAGATATAATTGAAATATTTTCTTTTATATTAACATTTGCAATGCAGTGATTGTTCACTATTAGGCGTGTTATGTATATGATGTTTTGATATGTAAATATATATATATATATATATATATATATATGCAGATATGTAGGTAAATTTTACACTTACATTTACCTACATATCTGCATATATATATAATATATATATATAGTTATATTGTACAACAATTTGGTGGCTTGCTTCATTTTATCGAGCATTTTTAATTCCATTGAGAATTGGAATTTAAGTCTAAGTATTAGTATCGGAATTCTAAATTAATTATGTAATACAATATTAATAATTGATATATTAAAATGATAAATAATAATAATTAATATACATATATATATGTATATATTTACAAATATATATATAATAATAATAATAATAATAATATATATTGCTCTCGAGTTGCTAAGAGAATGTATACACTATACACGGTAGGTGTATTGCTACTGGTAGTAATTCATTCCATTACTTGTTGTTATTAGTGCTTCCTTATCTCAGATTATCGAATGAATGTATATGTCATTATTGAATCGGGTTTAAATATTGCCGTTTAATATTTAATTTGAAAGTGTTTCATCCTCACTCATACCGCCTAGCTAAACAACGTATAACTCAGTAAATAATGATCAGAACATGATGATATTTTCAATATAGCTTTAATATTATGTATGTATTTGATGAACCACCTAACTATATATCAATCTACATATATATATATATATTTATATATTTTCTATTGCTGATATATTTTAAATGTATTCAGGTAATTATTATATTAATTGATTTCTACCTTAAGATATTAATTAATACCTTAAATTCCAATAAAATTATTATATATGGATGTATATGATATATATATATAATTATATTAATATTAATAATTAATTAATATCAATTATCATCATTATTAATATCGGTAATATCTGAACATTTGAGAAATGATACGATATGAGATATAATATACGTATATACATATATAATAATATATATATATACATATATATATATATATATATATATATATATATATATATATATTCATACAATTAAGTAATATTTGAAATGCATGATTAATATAGTGCTTGCTTATTATTGTAGTTTATGAAATAATCATAGAATTATTTCCTAATAGAATGTTCAAATCGTCACTTTTAATATTTTCGTTAACACTGGAGATATTGAATGTATTAAAATTAGTAAATATTAATTTTTTTTAAATAATAATAATAAACAATTCCTAACATAACTAATTAAAATTATGTATTAATATTGTATAAATATTACTTTAATAATAATCATATATGAGTATACTCATTATATATATATAATGATATATACTAGATAGAATATGTTTTTATATATTTTATATTACAATGTTGTAACAATATTATATTACAAAACTTATATGTATATATACATGTATATATATAGATATATATCTTGTTATCGAGGTGCCCAGATGATGTCTGGTGTTATGTTACTGGTAGTAATTCATTCCACTACTTGTTGTTAGTAGTGCTTCTTTATCTAAGATTATCTTAGATTAGATACAATTGATATATTTTGTTTTATATAAATATTTGCCATGCAGTGATTGGTCAATAGTTGATCTGCAATTTGATATATATCAGGACTTCGGTACTGAAAAATCAAATGCGCGTGTCATCCATATATGTTATATATATATATATATATATATCAAAATTAGCAAAGGGTAATATGTATTTACATATATATTTTACTAGCTCGACCACATTATTTAGGAAACAGTATACAAATACCGACACCCTAACGGAAATGTTGTTCATGCTTATAATTATATACATTATAAATGGATATTTATACTATCAATATATTATCAAGAATGTATAATTATCTATTAAAAGGACATATTTTAATAAATGTGTCGTCCTTTGTAAATGATTTCAAATATTGATACCCTTAGAAAAACTAACTATAAAACCAAAGGGTAAAAATACGCCAGATGGAATCTCATTTTTTTCATAAAGATTCAACCAATAATATCGCATTAATTTTGTAAATGAAAACTCAATTAAGCAATTAAAAATAGATACAGTTATAAAACGATCGTATTTAGGATATAAATATGAATTGATGTATTTTTCATAGAAAATATTGGTAAATAATATGATATATGTAAACAAATTTATAACACACGCAATTTATGTTCTATAGAACATAAATTGCGTGTGTTATAAATTATAAAACTATAGTTTTTAATTTCACATATGAATTGATTGCTTTATCTAAGATTATCTTAGATTAGATATAATTGAAATATTTTCTTTTATATTAACATTTGCAATGCAGTGATTGGTCACTATTAGGCCTGTTATGTATATGATGTTTTGATATGTACATATATATATATATATATATATATATATATATATATATATATATGCAGATATGTAAGTAAATTTTACACTTATATTTACCTATATATCTGCATATATATATAATATATATATATATATAGTTATATTGTACAACAATTTGGTGGCTTGCTTCATTTTATCGAGCATTTTTAATTCCATTAAGAATTGGTATTTAAGTTTAAGTATTTGTATCGGAATTCTAAATTAATAATATAATACAATATTAATAATTGATATATTAAAATGATAAATAATAATAATTAATATATATATATATATGTATATATATACACACACACACATATATATATATATATATATATATATATATATATATATATATATATATATGTATATATTGCTCTCGAGTTGCCCAGAGAATGTATACACTATACACGGTAGGTGTATTGCTACTGGTAGTAATTCATTCCATTACTTGTTGTTAGTAGTGTTTCCTTATCTCAGATTATCGAATGAATGTATATGTCATTATTGAATCGGGTTTAAGTATTGCCGTTTAATATTTAATTTGAAAGTGTTTCTTCCTCACATACCGCATAGCTAAAAAAACTTATAACTCAGTAAATAATGACCATAACTTGATTATATTTTCAATATAGATTTAATATTATTTATGTATTTGATGTATATATGTATTTGATACTACCTAACTATATATCAATCTACATATATATATATATATATATATATATATATATATATATATATATATATTTATATATTTTCTATTCCTGATTTATTTTAAATTTATTTAGGTTATTATTATATTAATTGATTTCTACCTTAAGGTATAAATTAATACCTTACATTCCAATAATATTATTATATATGGATGTATATGATGTATATATATAATTATATTAATATTAATAATTAATTAATATTAATTAATATTATATTTATATCGGTAATATCTGACAATTTGAGAAATGATACGATATGAGATATCATATACGTGTATATATATATATATATATATATATATATATATATATATATTCATACAATTAAGTAATATTTAAAATTTATGATTAATATAGGTGCTTACTTATTATTGTAGTTTATGAAATAATCATAGAATTAATTCCTAATAGAATATTCAAATAGGCAATTTTAATTTATTGGAGATATTGAATGTATTGAAATTGTAAATATTAATTTTGTTTAAATAATAATAATAAACAAGTCTTAACTTAACTAATTAAAATTATTTATTAATATTAATATTAATATTTAATATTACTTTAATAATCATATATGAGTATATATAATGATATAATGATATATACTAGATAGAATATATGTATAATATACATATAAATTTTATTTTATATTACAATGTTTTAACAATATTATATTACAAAACTTATATGTATATATATATATCTATTATTATCGAGGTGCCCAGATGATGTCTGGTGTTATGTTACTGGTAGTAATTAATTCCACTACTTGTTGTCAGTAGTGCCTCCTTATCTAAGATTATCTTAGATTATATACAATTGATATATTTTATTTTATATAACAATTTGTAATGCAGTGATTGGTCAATAATGTAATACATCCACCATGGCTGCGCTGCTGGAACACTAACATGCGACTAATCGATATATGTAATATTGTGTTCAAACTATTTCCGTTATATTACGTTACGTGAACATCCGTACAGAAAATGAATCATTTACAGAACATTTTCTGTAAATGTATGAAATGAGTCACATTCCTATTTATTGTACAGACAATGAAATGGAAATAATCCTATTTTCTGTATAGAAAAATAAAATATGTAGCCGAATGAACATTTTTATTAATAATAGGTGGTGTTATATGATTTAATATTTCTAAATATAATATTTATTTCTAATAGTATTGAAACTTTGATTATATATGTATACATATATACATTATTATACTAATATATTATAGTAATGTATATATATATATATATATATATATATATATAAATAAATTAATCATATAACATTTATATATTACATTAATACATTAATCAGAAATATACAACATATAATTAATCAATCATACAATTACATTTCTTTAGATACTATTTATTATCTTCTATGATAGATATGTTTGTCGTTAATTGTTTTCATGCAATACATATTAGTTCTATCTCAATGAGTATTATTTTATATATTATTATTTACGTTATTATATCTTTATTTTTATATAATATATAATTAATAATTAATATAGTATTGTAATATTATCTTACATATATAATACAATCAGATAATATATCGAATTAAGATATATGACAATATATATATATATATATATATATATATATATAAAAATGAACAATGTTGCATTACAAGTTATTATAAATATATAAATATATTTATAGTACATTAATACACATATAATTATAGAAATTTAATTATCGACTAAATAACTAAATAATATATTATACGTATAAGTATAACGTATATACTTATAAGTAAGTAGGTTAAGTTAGTTATACGCGATTAATACAAACATAGATCTAGCATATGACTCACCTAATACTTCCACTCGAATCTGTAACGTATGTAAGCTATCAAAAGACATGTCTATAACATCACAACCTACGTCAGAACAACCGGGTCACATCATAGCTAAAGCACACGTCAAGGGTTAAAGAAGAAGATATGTTATCAATAAATAATATAATCGTTAATTATTTTTAATTATTAATTATATATCATTAACACATATTATATATATATATATATATATATACTTATTAATATTTATATAGTATGTCCCTAGAAAGTTGACGAAAAATAAACTATAAACATATAATTTAAATAGGTGGTAAACATAATTATAATAATATTCATTAATAATACGATACTAAATTATTTATAGCATACCATCAACTTTAATATTTACGACGGAACACTTGAATACTCGATGTGATCTAGTGGACCTAATATAGGGACATGTGCCCTTTTATAGGGGTATGTCATGATGGACGTGGGGTTCAGTAATGATTGATAAGATGAGAATTATGTGGTGATTTATTATATGAAAGTTATGCGTGGAACTAATAGATAACTGCCTATCGATATATAGGGGGGGGGGGGAAATGAGTTGTGATAGGTTAACAAATAGTGTATATCAATAATAAATCCTAGATTATATCTAGGTATTAATCTACATTATAGTTATATGTCTATTAGAGAAAACATTTGTAGGTATTTGATTGGTATAATTTATATATTAAAACTGTATATTTGTGTTATGAATTATATGTATATACATGTTTACACTAGTGTAGTATACCACTATAGTGTTAAGGTAAGGTACGGTAAGGTAAGGTAATTATTTATTTATATACTAGTTATATTTTAAAATCTCACAAGTATTGAGAATATATAAAAATAAATAAATAAATATATAATTAAATTAATTAATAAATTAAATAAATATTTAACAACAAAATTCACAACTTCCTCTTGAATTCAGTGTGACTCCTTGTGCGTCGTAATGACTTGGGAAGATAAATCCACTTGGAAGGAGCAGTCCAGCAGAACTATCTTTTCCCAATTCTAATCAGATGTATTTTCGGCACTGAAAATAAATTTGAATATTGCAGACGAGTATTCCTCATTAGCTCTTCATTTAGGAGTTTATTTAAATATATAGGCTTTCTCAAAATAATAGTTTTATGAGTTATGCTTAATTTAAATCGCCTAATTTTGTTGTAATACTTATTTGGTCACACCTCTTAATATTAAAGATTAATCTTATAGATGATTTAATGACTCTATTTAATCCGTACAATAATTTCAGTTTGGAATTAATTAATAAACTATTGCAATATTGTAATCTAGATACAAAAATAGATTGCACTAATGCAATTGTTGATGCCGTATACGGCGTGAGTATACTCAAGTACTTTCTAATTTGTCTAATATTAAATAGATTAACATTAACGGATCTACATTGCGAAGTGGAGAATTGGGTAAATACTAATTTTGAATCTAATATTACTCCAATAGATTTAGCATAATCACTTGGAATGATAATTGTAGAATCAAAGGTAATAGTATGAAAAATAATAAGTTTAAGGGTAATTTAAGTAGTTTAGTTTTATAAGAGTTAGAAAAAAGGTTATTTAGAATAAGCCACTTTCTTACATTTCGAGTACACAAGGTTAACTCATTAGGCACATTATTGATAACAGTAGGAACTTTCCAGTATAACTGAATATCATCAGCATATATTACATATATTACATAGTTTATATTAGTAAATTGTTTAATAACTTTAGAAAGAGGAAGAATATAAATCATAAATAATAACGGGCCTAATACAGATCCTTGCGGAATACTATATCTTAGAGATTCATTTAGTGAATAAATACCTTTAATATATATTGAGTATGTTCTAGAAGATAGCTATGAAATTAACCAATTTAGTTCAGCACCATTAAAACCTATTGATCTTAGTCTAGATATAAGCATATTATGATCTAAACGTTCGAAAGCAGCATATAGATCAAGAAGAAGTAACTGTGCATGTTCTGAATCATCTAAGTAGCCTATTATATCATTAGTTAACTTTATTAAAGTAGTCTCAATACTATGTCCTGGTCTATAAGCATTCTGAAAATCATCATAAAGATCATTAATAATTAGGTACTCTCTGATTTGTTTACTAGCAATTTTCTCAATTATTTTACTTAGCATAGTAGTTTCGATATATGTCTATAATTTGAGAGGTTAGAACAATCTGAGTTAGACTTCTTCAATAATGGAGTAATTAACGCATTTTAAATATAGTAAAAATTAGAAGTGTATAAAGAAAAAATTAACAATAGAACAATAATGCGGCACTAGGATATAAGAAAGTTTTTTAATAAGACTAAGTGTTAAAATATTATTAGGACTAGTCGACGAGGATGACATAATCAAATCATGTATTTCCGAATCTGAAACCATGTAAAAATCTGAGAAACTATAATTCCTTGAAAAATTAGAATCAGGAATAAAGTCGGGAGCAAATTGATTGAGATTAATACTAATGTTAAATTTAGCAATTTTAATAGTATCACATATCATGGTAATCTTATCCCGAAAATGTGTTATAAAAGTTGAACATATTTTGTTATCAGGTATATTAAATACAATTATATTATTCTTCCTACCAGTGAGCTTGTTAATAAGAGAATAAAACTTACGAGAGTTAATTGCGCAATACTCAATTGTATTTTTGATATATTTTATTTTAAACTCCTTTATGGAATTTCTATATTCAGAACGAACCTTTCGAAATAATTCATAAGATATATCAGATCTTACTTTAACAAAATATCTCTCATAGTATCTAGTTCTATGTTTTAGGTTAGCTAAAGTTGTATTATACCAAGGAGCCCTATGCATATTAGATATATTTGGAGTAACTAATGGGGTATGTTTATTTAATAATAAATCTAGTATATCATTCAATTGCGTGATATAAATTCCAGGAAAGACAATATCATTAAAATCAGATATAATTATATTAGTGTTAATAGAATAAATTCTTCGGTAAGAACAAGCATTTGATATGATATGTGACTTAGGAATGTCGATATTAAACGTAATTGAAAAATTATCAGATATAAGTGATGAGCTGATAGTATTTGAGATAATATTTGCTTTACAGTTAGTTATAACACAATCAAGTGTGTTACCCTTTATATGAGTGGGAAATGTGATATGTTGCAATAAGGATAACGTATCTAGTAGTATACAAACATCCGAATGGGGCGAAACTAAAGAATGAAATGAACATTTGTCAAATAGAAAAGTCACCAACTATGATCGTATTAATTGGATCCGAATTTAAAACTAGATCAGATAATTCATCAACAAATAAAAAGTAGTCATTTTTATTTGGTGGTCTATACATTATAATAATATTAAATTTAGTGTATGGTGATAATATATGAGACTTTGAGGAAATACAAGCAGTCATGGCTTCACAACTATATAAGTCTAAATAATTATAAGAGTTAATATTAAAGTAATTATTATTAACTAATATACCAATACCTCCGCCAGGTTTGTCATTATTTCTAGATCTATGTATACAAGTAAAATATTAAGGACATTGTGAAATCGTTGAAGTATCCGACGAATGCAACCACGTTTCTGTAAAGAAGCATAGTTAAGGTTTTAGATCAAATATCAAATCCATAATAAGTTCAAAATTAGAACTAAGTGATCTAAAATTTAGTAATATGCAAGTTACATATGAATTAACACTCCCTTTATTGTCTAGCTTTGATAGTCATTGAAGATTAATAGAATCAGTTTCAGTTTCTTTTCTGCTACTTATAAATAATGATAGTGATTTTTACCACTAAATTATTTCATTAGCAGTAGAGATATACGCAGATGATTTCCAATCAGTTATATATTTATCATTATACATTTTTAATTTACGAATCTCATATACATTGTTCTATAATTTTATAACCAGGAGGTAGCTCACTCTTAAATACGTGATAGGATAGTCTACCCATCTTTACGACTTTTCATTCAATATATGGTCTAATGAATAATATATCATATAAAGGAAATTTTGCTAGTAAAGAACGACATTTGAGTAATGCATCACTAGCAAATGGAGGACTTAATATGATATTACAGAAATACGAACGAAAGGATAGTTGTTTAATAGTATTAAGATAAACATCGACAGATATAAATAATTTATTAATTTCTTTGTTATGTTTAGTAGTTTGCTATACCACATAGGATATCGGGTATTTATCAATATTTATAATATATATAATTCTATTATTTATTATGAAAAATAAAAGTAATGAACTATTAACAATCACGTACAAAATGTTCGAGATCATTCTTTATCCTTTATTTTAGAATACCTCTGACTTTAATGTAATGCATGTAATAGTATTTAATAATTATACCAAATTAATAATTCAACAACAATTAAGGATAATGTTAAGCTAAACACAATTTATTTAGTGGTTACATAAATATATTTAGTGGTTACATTAATATATCATATATTCCGAATACAACTCCTTAAATTGCACATCGCTAAACTGCGATTTAAATCTAATGTAATCAAGAGTATATTGTAGATTTAAATAATAAAGAGTAGCGATGGGAATAAAACCCATTTTGAAGGTTTCTAATCGTTTCAGTTTCAAAGACAAGGGTTTTGAAAACGTTTCAGTTTCAATATATGTATTTCGATAATAATACATTTTTAAATTAGGTATATATTTAATATATTAGCATAGTTTCATTTTTAAATTTAAATTCTGAATTATTCAAACGAACTCGGAATCTTAATTTGGAAATTTTAATTACTCGAAACCGCTCGAAAATTAATCGGCTCGAACCCATCACTAATAGAGAGTATTATTTATATTATCAACATCTTTTATTTATATATATTTAATATGCATACTTTATCACCTATGTTCTGTATCACCTTATCTATTTAAATATGATGTATTCTATACAAAATGTCTACTACTTCCACCATCCGTATATATCTCAAATAAATAATAGATAATACTACCGTAATAATAAGTTATTATCTCTAGACAATAAATTATTTATATAATTCAAAATTATATTTCGGATAATAAACTAGCCTATAGAATAAAATAGTCACAGTGATCTTGTTTCTCTCTCCTATATAATAATAAGTTCCCCTATCTATTATTAACCATATTATTACCACAATATTGTATGTATGATAATATATCGTTCGTATCAATATATCTGAATATAGGCATTAATCTATGTTCAATAGTATACCATATTTAAATGCAATTAAATATATCTCTGCTACACCGAACATCCATTCTATTCCTATAGAATCCTATATGTATCTTATTTAGTACAAATACATACAATTATATATATTATAAGACTGTAAAATGATAGAATGAAACAAAATGACTACCTCGCATATTGGTCCCAACTAAACTGGTCTAACATCTTCCATGCTATATTCTATGTAACGCTACTTATATGATACAATATATATACCAACAATTATATGATATATTTATCGACCTTACTTCATCCATGATGTTCTTATCAACCAATCGAGGTATTCCAACCGCCATCTTCTCTAACCATGATGTTATCGTTGTGTGATATTCGGTCAGCGATGTTTCATGAATCATACATGAATCATGATACAAGTTATCATTTAATAATATAGTATCAGTTTTAACATTTATTTCACATGTAATTCATGAATTTAATAACTTGTATCGTGATTATATATAGAAACTATAGTTATGCCCATTAATAGTAATAGCCTCATAATAGCAACACAATAGCATCACTGGTAGCCTCAAATGTTTACATTGTACTATTTTGATGCTATTATGTTGCCATTAAAAGTCTATTCTGATATTATTATGCTGCTATTAATTTTAAAAGTATAATATGCTGCTATTATGTTGCTATTATAATATATTTTTAAGGGCAACATAATAGCAGCATAATAGCATAATTTAAAATGTGAAGCTATTTGTGATGCTAGTATGTTGCTATTATGAGGCTATTACTGTTAGATAGGTGAAACACGTGCTTAAGTCACGAGTTAAAGTACACCTATATACCTAATACAACTATAGTTAATACAAGTATACTTAACATCTAGTAATATTATATTATATAACACCTATTAATGTTAGGTACATTGTTATTGTTGTTATTATGTTTATTATTCATAATATTATTATTATTTACTCACTATCGCTAATAAAACTTCCAAGAATATATTGTCAGTATAGTACGAAAGTATTTTATAATTACATATAAATACATTCCTAATTAAATAAAATTATATTGATTTAAATCTATTTTAAAATTCAGGTTAAAAATAATTATATAATTATTGATTTATAATTTATTAAAGAAATATATAGTCAACATATATAGTTGAAAGTATAAAGTATACATATTTTCTAACGATAAAATACGATATTGAATTAAATAAATAATTATTAATAATTAATATACATCAAATGGGATTAAAGGTATGGAGTTATAAATAAAAAAATACATTAAAAAAAAAGTCTAATATATATATATAGAAGTTAAGTTTAAAATTTATAAAAATAAAATATAAATGATGAATATCATAAAACTTGTATTCAAATTAATAACATCATAATACAAATTATACAATATATATTTAATAGTTATATATATATATATATATATATCGACATACAATTCCATTTATACACTATAATTAGGGTAACATGCAATCATATTGTACGAGTTCTAGTTATAGAAGTGATTTATTAACATTTTTTTATTAAGGGGATTTAAACGTAGAACATATCATCATGAAATGTTGCGTAATATATTCAACAATATACATATCCATTTGTATCAAGTGATGTCAAATTGTTATTGTAATTCCTAAACTGTATATACTAAGGTATACCTTATATTATAATATATAATATATTCACCAGATAAGCTATATGCATATAGTGATCTTTGTAATATAACTGTGGTTGACATATTGATTTATCAAGAAAGTTAATGTATAAATTAACGTTAACAAATGTATGTACAATATATAATATATATATATATTATTTAAATATTTATACAATAATAATACTCGAAATGATTACAATTTTATATGATATTATTAATAACTGATTATTAATTATTAATTAGTCAACTCACCCTGACTTGGTAATACTTATAAATACAGCACTACTAGAAAATAACAATCCGATTTAAATTTGTTGTTGAAAATTTAATGAATTTTATTACGACCAATACATATAAAATATAAAATAAGTATATAACATTTTATTTTTTATTATCATATTATATATTTATCATATTCTATTATAATTTAAAAAGTAATATTTAAAAAAAATGACAATTACAATATTATATATTATAATACTACACCCCTACTCACTTCACTTACATTTGGATTTGTAATATAACGCATTTATTATCCTATTACAATGGGTGTAGTATTAGATTATTATGGAATGTCATTTAAAATACATTAATCGATTACACTTAATGTATGATTTCACTGATATAATATCAATAATAAATAACAATATGTAATGATTAATAATCCTAAATAATTTATTTCATGAAAAAATTAATTAAAAATCGTAATAATATGGAATATTATTTTAAGTATTTGGAAAATATTTGGTAATATGAAGCCAAAACATATATAATTATATTATTTATATATATATTTTTATTTTATTTTAAAATATGTTATTGACTACAAAATCACGTGGTGGTTACGGGCGTCATGAGAAGGAAACAAAAATAATAATATATATATAATATATATTTATATATATATATATATATATATATATATGATAATGTTTATATATCGTTACTTTTAATTTAATTATATATATATATATATATATGATGATGATGATGATGATATTGAGTTTATTAGCACTAAAATAGGGTCATGTAGACCCCTTCGCTCGTGCGGGAAGAAAATAATAATAAAATAATAGTAATACGATAATAATTTGATAATAATATACATTCAATATACAACGGAAAAACAATAATAAACAATATAAAGGACTATTATATACTACAGTCTGCATTGATATGGTGTAGTTGTATATACTACAGACTGCATTGATATAGTATAGTGTTATATAATAATAAGATAATAATAATACAATAACGATTTAATAATGATATAAATTTAATATAACACGGATACAAATAATAAGTTGGATGATTTAATGATTATGGGTAGAGAGAAAAGAAGAAGTAAGATTTATAAATCTTTTGTGGGATCTAATAGAACGAATGGTAGGAGGGAGGGAATTCCATAGAGTTGGACCGGAATTTTTAAAAGCTCTAGAATTTAGGGAAGTTTTACTAGAGTTCTGGGAGATAAGTAGAGGAGCATTTTGGTAACGAAGAGAAGATAATATAGTACGTTTTTTAATTAGATCAGAGATATAGCTAGGGGTAAAAGAATATATTGATTTATGGATTATAGATAGTATACGTAATTTACACCTGAGGGAGAATGGTAGCCACATACGAGATGATTGATGAGATGTTGTAGTAGAGTGATCCAGTCGAGTTAAACAGTAAGTAGTACGTATTGAGGAACGGATAATCCGATTAAGTGGAGCAGTAGCTTTAGCAGGAAGTAAATTCAGTAGGGAAGAACAGTAGTCAATACGTGAAAGTACAAGAGCATTAATTAGAGTTTTAGTAAGGTTTCTGGAAAGTGATGTCCGTATTTTTTTAATTCTGAAGAGATGAAAGTTGGATGATTTTGTAATGGATGATATGTGATTCTTAAATGATAATTTGTCATCAAATACTAATCCTAGGTTTTTGGAGGAATGAGAAGGAGAAATAATCATGTTATTTAGAGTAAAGTTTGGAAAGGAAGTTTCAGAAGTAGATATGTTAAGTACAGTAGTCTTAGAGGAATTAATTAGTAGTTTATTGGAGAGGAGCCATAATCTTATGGAGTTAGCACACTCGATTAATTCAGAGTTAATGGTATTATGAGAATTTATAGGGAAAAAGGTAAACAGTTGGATATCATCAGCAAAAATATGGTAGTGGATATTTGGAAATTTCTTAATTAGATCAGCAATAGGGCGGATATAAATAGAAAAGAGGGATGGACCTAGAACAGATCCTTGGGGAATACCGTGGTTAAGAGGAGAAAGAGGCGAGTAAGATTTGTCAATCATAATAGAGATATTCCTGTTAGTGAGATATGAAGTAAACCATTTTAATGCTAAGCCAGATATACCCATTAAAGTAAGTCGCGAGATTAATATGTTATGGTCCAGGGTATCAAAAGCAGATGATAGATCAAGTAGGATTAGCTGGCAACACGTGTTGCTATTTAAGGTAGATAATATAGTGTCAGTAATACGTAGGAGAGCTGTTTCGGTTGAATGACCCTTACGAAAAGCGCTTTGAAACGGGTCGAAAAGATTATTTTTATTTACATGGGCTATGAGTTGTTTGGAAACAATTCTTTCTAATATTTTACTTAATAAGGGTAGGTGGGAGATCGGGCGATAATTGCTAAATGAGTTTGGGTCTAAGTTTTGTTTTTTTAGAATAGGGGATATTATGGCAGTCTTGAGACAGGGTGAAACTTGGCCAGAGTTTAGTGAGTTCGCAATAATATCCAAGAAAATAGGAGAAAATAAGGGTGAAAGTTTGTGATATAATGATAAAGGTAGGGGATCAGTGGGGGAGGTACAGTGAGATTTCATGAGTAGGTCATTTACTTCATACAGTGAAGGAATAGTGAATGTACTTAATGAGTCAATATGATGGGTAATATATATGGTAGGATTGAGTATGAGTTGAGTAGATGCGCAAATAATATTATTAATGCTTGCAATTTTATGGTTAAAGAATTTTTCAAAAAGAGAACACAGTTGAAAATTTGACGTGTTAGGTAAAATGGGGAGGATTTTTTCATCTGGAGGAGAGAGAATTTTATTTGCTATTTTAAATAATTTGCGAGGATTGGAGGATATCAATGCTATCTTTTTGTTATAATAGATAGATTTTGAACGAGATATAGTAGATTTGTAATTTTTTCTAGCTAGTGATAGTGCTAATTTAGTTTCAGTAGAAGGATTTTTAAGAAATTTCTTCTCAAATTTTCGAACACTCTTCTTGAAGATGAAAAGTTCGTGGGAGAACCAGGGAGAAAAAGGGCGGTCGGTAATTAATGTAGTTTTTGTAGGTGCATGTATATTGATAATATTTAGGAGAGTGGAGTTTAGGAGTACCGGACAGAGGGAAGTTGAAGAAGAGATCTCAGTTTTGATATTGTTTACAAATCTTGGTAGGTCGATAGACTTAACATCTCTATATGTAATACGTTTTCGTTTAATATTTGTGAATTTTAGATTTATAGAGAATTCAATAATAAAATGATCAGTTAGTAGTTCAATTTTTTGAAAGGAGTTAGGGTTTATACATCTAATAAGAGGACTGGATAGGGGTGTAAATATCATATCAAGTGTATTGCCACTAGAATGGGTAGGAAATGATATATGTTGGCACAAGGAAAGAGACTCAGTTAGGAGTTTAAAGTCACCATGGGGATAGATGGGAGAATTATAGTGATAGTTTAAGTCACCAAGAACTATTGGTAGATAGGTTGAAGATGAAGGAAGTTTATGGATAAAATCATGAAATTCATCAAAGAATAAACTGGTTTCAGGTTTTGGGGGACGATAGATAACGGTAAGATGTAGAGTTAAGTTAGGAAGCTTGAGGGTCAGCGAAATACAATCACTATATGAAAAGGGGGGGAATGAAATGGATGGAGATAGGTAAAAATCATTACGTATCATAAATCCTACCCCACCACCACGGCCCATTTGTCGTGGAGCGAGATAGAGTGTATATCCAAAGTCCAAGATGGAGGCAAATATATCAGAGTCATTATTAGAAATCCAGGTCTCAGTCAATGCGATTATAATAAATTTTTGTAATTTAAGGTATGGGAACAGAAGGGATATATTTGATCTCAAGGAGCGAATATTGATCAAGGCTATATTAGAGGATAGTCAGGCTTGAGAGGAAGAATTATTTATAAATGATTTCTTATAGTGATCAAAAGAATCAAACCATTTTGTTAGATCAGATTCAGGGATGAGAAAAGGGGGATATGAAAGAGGATTTTTTTTATCCCTAAGTTCAAATGTTTGGGAACGATTATTAAAAAATACTTTATACAAAATGGGCGTGAGTTTTTGTTTTAGGGCATGATATAGTACCTTACCAAGAAGTCTAGTAGAGTCAGGTAAATAATGACGAATAAATATATGCTTAAAATTACTATGTGGTGAGATTTTTAGAAGGGAGGAGAAACATATATCACGAGCAGAAATATTAGTGAAACGTAATATAGCAGTACTGGTAAGAAATGAGGCAGAAGTAATATAAGAATGTGGAAGTTTTATATAGTCAATTAATGATACTATGAAATTATAGTTAACTTCATAAGGAAGAAGGTGTTCAAGTACTAGTATGAGGGAATTATCTATGGAGCGTATGGATGAAGACTTTGAGGAAGTTGAACTAGATAATATAGGGGTTGGTGTGTGATTTGAGGAAAATTTTAAGTCCATTAGCTTTGGAATGTTTCTAGAAGTATTATCATTGGGCTGGGTATTAGCATTATGCTTGGGCTGGATATTAATAGTCGTAGTAGAAGAATATATATCAGATGTTATAATTGGCGTTACCTTGGAACAAGTATTATGTATAGATTTGTCAGTTAAAGTAGAAGGTGAATATGGCATAGTAATGGGTGGAGTAGTTGTATGATTAGTCGAAGGAAACTTATTTAAGGCTAGGCATGAGGAACATGAGAAGATGAAGTTAGGTGAATTAAATATAGCAATAGCATAAGCGGGAGGGGGGTTTTTAGAATGAAACCAGGATTTAGAAATAATAGCTGCGGGGTATAAACAATTATAATGTAAAATAGATGGACATGTTTTACATTTGAGATAATATTCGCATGCGGGAAGGTTACAATGTGAACAATTTGAGGACATGGTATACTTGAGATTGTGGGATTAAATTGAATGAAATAGATAATAATAAATATAATAATAAATGTATAAAAACTGGTCGTAACAGGGATATTTTTGAAGAAGTTTGGTATTCAGTCCGTTTTGCTATATGACGAGTTGACTTGACAAGCACCGGTTGACTTTAGTAGGCCCCTGGTATGCTTGGTGGCAGCCGGGCAATGATGGTCCGATTGTCTGAGATGTAAGGCAGTGTATCGTCCGAGGTAGAATTGATGGATCTGTATGTAAGTAAATACAGCAGTAGACTATCTAGGTGTAAGTTGGTAGCTAACCTCAAATGAAGGTTGGTAGATCCGACTACCAAAAGCAAATTCCCAAGGGAGATCCACGGGAGAATATCAGTTATAATATTATTATAAACTACTAGTTAATTAATTTTATAAATAGTAAATAATGTAGCTAAGTATGAATATACATAAACAGTATGTAATATATATTTGAATTTAATTAATTTATCGAATTTATAATTCTATTATCTTTGTGATTATTATTTATTTTTTAGGATTTTTATTTTGTTATAATAAAATGTAAACAAATACTAAATATAATTATATCTAAATAAGATATGATTATAATTTAAAGACAACTATTATGTATTTCAAATAAGTTGGATATTAATATTTAATATATATTAATATAATAGATAATATAAAAAATAAATGAATACGTACTTATCTTTATAATAATAATACAATTAAAAGATATTTAAAAGCTAAGCAGTTATTACCACAACTATATATTGGTTGCTATGTAAACAAAGTGTGATTAAATTATATATAATACATTATAATATATATTATTGAGTACACAATATTTTTTCATTAATTTAATTTATGTTTGAACACGTGACAGTTATTTACATACGAATATATGAATGTACATATATATATATAAATATATATATATATATATATATATATATATACATATAGTTATATGACTTATAATATATATTATAACCATTGGGTAGATAATGCAAAATATAAACATTTGGGATACATTTTAAAAATAGCTATGTAGCTGAAAATGTACACATTAATTAATTATGATATACTCTTTGAATAAATGTAATTATTTTGTCAAAATAATGAATAATAAAAACTATATATAAATAGTACATATATCAATAATTACTACCAAATAATATATATTAATATATATTATTATATATATATATTATTAATATATATAATTATGTATAATTTATCTTAAATACATATCTATTCTATACATATCTATTTACGTACAATTTATATCTATCTTAAATCCACAAGGAAGGATTGTTTCTGAGAAAATCGTATTGAAACACACATATCTTAATAGCTACCTACAAATTAAAACAAATATAAGTATAGCGACATGGAATGTCAGAACATTGAATAATGGAAATACAGAAAGTATTACAATGAAATGGTAAGGAATGGCATAGATTTAATGGGGATATGTGAGACGAAGTGGACTGGGATATAACAAGTAAAATCTGATTATTATTCAGTGTAATTTAGTGGAAAAGATAAAATTGATAATAAAGGGGTGGCATTTATATGCACAGAAAAAATAAAAAAAATGTTCGTGGGTTCAATCCTATAAGTGACAGAATACTAACAATACGTATCCAAGGTAAACCTATATATTTCACATTCATACACATATACGCTCCAACATCAACAGCAGATGAAGAGAAGATGGATTATTTCTACGATACCCTACAAAAAGCAATCGATTTAATCCAAAATATGACATCATGTATGTCATTGGCGATTTGAATGCTAAAGTGGGCAAACAAAATATAGCTGGGGTAACTGGTAGTTTTGGACTCGGAATTAGAAATGAAAGAGATGATAACATGGTAGATTTCTGCAGTCGAAATGGTATTGTTGTTATGAATATAATGTTCAAACAACATACAAGAAGACTATATATTTGGAAGTCACCGGATAAAATTACTAGGAACCAGATTGATTATATCTTATGTACAGGTCGACGGAAAAGTTATATAAAAATAGTAACAACTCCCTGGAGCAGAATGTGTCAAAGATCATAATTTGTTATTAGCAATTTTCAAGAAAAAGCTCAAACGTACCAAAAGAAATAAGACTACTCCAAAATATGATCTAGAAAACATTGATACGAAATATACTGAAGAAGTCAAGAATAGATTCAGTATACTATAAGTAGATGGCAAAAATCCTGAATATTTATTGATTGATATACGTGATGCTGTGATAGAGACGGCTGAGAAATGGATACCAAAAGTAAAGAAGAGGAAAGTTACAAAATGGTTAACCGAAGAAACATTAAAAATAGTGGAGGAGAGATGAGAGGTAAAAGGAAAAGGTGAAATAGAAAAATATAAAAACTTAATACAGAATTTCAAAAAAAATCAAGGTATAATAGGAGATAAATTTAAGAGAAAATGTAGACAAATAGAAGACAACAATAAAAATGGAAAAACAAGCAGATATTTATTTAAATGTAGGTAAAACTAAAGTAATGATGACTGAAGATCAATGATAAATGGTATTAGATGGAAAACATATTGAAGTAGTATCTCACTTCATTTCCTGGGATTTCTAATAACCAATAATGGATTATGTGAGAGAGAAATACGCAGAAGGCTAGCAATGGGTAGATCTAAAATAGGGGGACTAACGACAATCTGGAAAGAAATTATTCTCAGAACAAAGATTAAAAGGTAGCTTGTAAAAATCGTAAGTTGAACTTAAGTTATGTAACATAAGTTTATAATATATAATATTTAATTATATAATATTATATCAACACTTATTTTTAACTTATGTTCTATTAAAGTTGATTATAGTAGGTTATTAATAATACTTAAATTTATATTAATATAAAACACTTACATCATAACTAAAGTTCAACTTAAGTCGGTAAACTTAAGTTCAACTTACATCATAACTTAAGTTCAACTTAAGTTTTGATGTAAGTTGAATACTGGGCAGATGGAGACCACGGCAAAAAAGGCTAGATAGCATAAATAAAAACGTATCTGGAACTATCTTCAGCATGATGCAAGCCTCAAAATATAGGAGGAGTTGGAGAGCTGCTGTCATCGATGTCACCAGGGGTCGGATACGACTATAGGTTAACATGTTACTAATGTATTCAATGTTATGTATTTATTTAGATAAATTTATTATATTTAAAATAAAGGAAATATGTATTAGTGTAACAATGAGATACATTTATAATATATCATAACATATTATATATATAGTGCTATAGTATAATGTTCAGTATGATAGTATTCATTAATAACTATAAATCATTATTATAATTCCGTGTACTATTATATTAGATACAAATTATAAATATTAATATTCCATCCGTGTGTTAACATGATAATATATTATTATTGTTATTGTTATTTTGTTAAACTAACAATTTCATCATCAAATGATGAAAAAACATTGATGAAAGTAGAGTGAATATAAAAAAAGAATTTGATATAAAAAAATGCTATTTTCTATAGAGGAATTAAAGAGAGCTACTAAAAGTATACATAACGGAACATATGTTGGCTTAGATGAAATATCAGCTGAAGTATGGAAACTAGGAGTATTTCAAGATATCTTCTAAACTTGTGCAATAGTGCATATTATCAAAAACCAATAGGAATATGGAATGAAGGATGCTTACTTCCTTTCCCTAAAAAGGAGTTCTTTCTATCACCAAAAAACTATCGGGGAATCACACTAACTACAATTACTTTTAATATATATAACCTGATGCTATTAAATATGATAAGACCAGAGATAGATCATATACTGATAAGAAATCAAAATGGTTTCCGGACAAAGAGATCAACTACAGGAAAAATGTTAACCATTCGATGTATACTAGATGGGGTAAAGTCTAAAAACCTAACAGCAACTCTCCTATTTATAGACTTTTCACAGGCTGTTGATTCATAAATCGTGAAAAGATGAAATATATCTTAATTATATATGGTATACCCACTGAAATCGTAAATTCCATATTGATGCTATATAAGAACACTCGATATATGATAAGATCACATGATAGTGACACATCGGTGTGTCACCATCAAGGCCCTTCTTCGATATAACTACTGGATGACTACAAGGCGATACACTTGCACAATTTATATTCATTATATGTCTCCACTATATATTGAAAAAATTAGTGGATAGCAATTTACATCTCTTACAAAAGAAAAAGCAATAGATACCCTGATGTAAATATTACCGATATTTACTATGCTGACGATATGGCTATAATAACTAATAGTCTGATAGATGCAAATAAAATACTACATACATTTTAAGATACGACTAAAGATATTGCTTTACATATAAACTCAGACAAGACGGAATACATGTATTTAAATCACGAAAACCAGATAAACATGAAAAGACAACCAGGCCATGGTATACAATGTGTATAATAGTTCAAATATCCAGATAGTTATATTAATATAACCAATTGGTTCAACTCAACATGACAAAAACGTAAGAAAATGGAGTATATAATATATTTTTATATTATAAAGATACATTTTGCATTTTTTAAATTATTATAATTATGATTTATTTAGATTTGTTATGATGAATTTATTAGAAAGTAATTTAATTATAAATCAATTATTATATAAAATATATTATCAAAATAATTTCTTTATTTTCAATAAATGTATATAATGGTTTTTCACTATAAATCACTATAATAGATAAATCATTATTTTTAACAATGAAATATTTACAAAAGATATTTTATTAAAAATATATTGATGATTTAGATATATTAAAATTAATATATAATATGATATTATAAAATATTAATACAAAATACATATAATGTCCAAATGATATATTATTTAATAAAATGTATTTGTTTACATAATTTTCTTAGTAGATACGTATACGTATATATCGATATATCGTAGATACTATTTATGACTAATAGATACGATTATAAATACTTTTATAATTTTTATAATAGATACAAATACAACGATACTGATTTTTTGCCTTAATAGATACTGTATCGGAGATACAGCCCAGCTCTGTATATGAGGATATTGATACGGATCATCTGGATATGCTTCCATCGCGTGACACTAGGCTCAACCAAATATTGTCCTGTACGAAGTATTCCAGAATGTTCTTCAGTAAAACTCCATGTACTAAAGGAGAAATATGTATATTATTAATTAAGTATAGCTATATCGTTATGCACAGTAATCTATTAGAATGCGAGTCACTCGAGATATTGTATTAAGTTGTTATTGACCTAGGGAGGGGAGCCATCTCAGATGACGAGCTAACATACAAATACACCTCGCTGAACATATCTACATATGTTCAACTTTTAAGATATATGTTATATAGTCTAGATACATGTTCATTAATCATTATTCGTATAATATTAATAAATTGTAGATTTTTATATTTTCTATGTAATAATTAATATTATAATAATTAATTACTAATTATATAGTCTGCACTTGGTTTAAATAATTCGTAGCGATAATAATGTTCATACGGGTCGATCTTGGTAATTATGTTGATTGAAGTTTATATAATATCAAAGATTGTCCTAAGGAAAGAACATTCAATCTAATGAATTTGTGAAATTAATAAAAAATTGCACAATCTTTAGGTGTACCTACTGATAACAAATTATTTTAATTATATTTTTAGTTTATAATTGAACAAATATAGTTTTTTATATAACTATATATATATATATATATATATATATATATATACAGTAAAACCTCTCTATAAGAAACTATTTTTGTTCAGTAATTTTTTTCTTATAGAGAGGTTTTCTTATAAAGAGGTTTTTACTTTTCCAATGATTTTAAGAATTAATTTATAATTGAAAATGCATTATATAACCTAGAGGTTATCTATATATAGTATCTTTATATAATTCGTGATTGCTCAGTAAACCTTACTATACTTCTTTAATTATATTTGATTTAAAATATATACTGTATTAATTGGGCTTAGACATGTTAATGACATAATGACATTTTATTAGATTTACATTAGCAATTATAAATTATGAATCATCATTGATGAATATAATATAATTAATATTATAATAATCTAGTATTTAACAATTAATTGTATACTATAATAAATTGTATCATCAATACATTTAAAGATATAATAATATTTATTAATTAATTTTAATACATTTATGGATATACAATTATATTTATTAATTCATTTTAATAAATTCAAGGATAAAAATATCATTTATTAATTAATTTTAATATATTTATGGATATACAATAACAATTATTAATTAATTTTAATTCATTTCGAGCTTTTTGGTAATATAAAATATTTTATATAATAATTAATTTCTATAATTGTTATCAATATACAATAATTCTATTTATATATAATTATTTTTTTTATTTTGTATACAATAAGTTTCTTATAAAGAGGTTTTTCTTATATTTTTCTTATAATATTTTCTTATAAAGAGGTTTTTTAATGTGGAAAACGTTGAATTCCAACCAAATGTGTGAAAAATGTTCTTATAAAGAGGTTTTTCTTATAAAGAGGTTTCTTATAGAGAGGTTTTACTGTATATATATATATATATATATATATATATATATATATATATATATATATATATATATATATATATATATATATATATATATATATATATATATATATATATATATATATATATATATATATATATTACTATTATAAATGAAAAGTATTTACATTTTTGAATAAAAGAAATAATTAATAAATAGTATTTGTTTCAATAATATATCATTATTTTATAACAACAACTATTTTTCTTAAAATTTATAGCCATATTCGATAAATATAATAAATCAATAGATCCATTTTCAAAGTTATACATATATTTTGAAAATTATACCTATTTTGTAACATTCTAAAGTATTATGTAACAATATTTTGAACATTTTCAATTGAAATTATTTAAAACGATAATATTATTAGGTGGCAATTTCCACCTATATTTACTATTCAGCATTAATTTGTTTCACATAAATTGATATAAGTGATATATCGTTGCTTAGCACAACCATTGATAATATGATACTTTAAATGTTCTAAGATATACTTGTATATACATATATTATTTACATGCATATTAAAAAAATATAAAATTTACAAATTAAAATTATGTAATTATTAATGAATAAATTAAAATTTATTACCTACAATACTAATATAATATAAAGAAAATGAGTCAATAGAAAAAGTTATAGGTATTATTAATATTAGATATATTTTGTATTTAAATGTTTAACTATGTAGGTGTATATGACAATTTATAAAATATGTATATAGCGACTATACTATTTATACATAAATGTCTGTTAGATCAAATAAAGAACTGTCAAATAACATAATTATAAATGTGTTATTAATATAATTTTATTAGGTTTAGTTATCAATAATAGTCAAAGTAAATGTTATCGGAACATATATAATAATGATCTGATAACATGATAACGCCAAGATGTAACGTTAACGCTATATGTACCTGTTCATATTATATTAATTGCAAGTGTAATGTAAATAATGTAATACAATAAATACATTGAATAATATAAACAATATATATTTATTGTTTTCAAAGTTAGTTCGTATTTGTAAGTTATTATTGGCCGATGTAATTGTTTATATCCATAGTGGTCTATCTTCAATCGTCTGCTCTCGTGTTTCAGTGTTTCAAATCATATCGTTGTTTTATTCCGTTTTATTATTATTGTCATTGTAGTATTCGCTCATTCTTCTGGTTAGTTGTTTCTCCATCTGTTCGTCTGTTTCCAGCCTCTCGATGTAGTATTGCGGACTTATTGCCGTGTGAGAGCTAATATCTCCGTAGTAATCGGCCCTTAGAGATTTCATAATATTCTCAGAGCCAAGGAAATCTTCGTGCGTTTGCTCCCTATCGTAATACGCAGCGTATAGTATCAGACGTACATTTTTAGCTCCGATTGAACCCTGTTTCTCTGTTATGTTGTCTAGCCTAGCGAACAATTTCATGAGCGCCTCGATCTTGATTAGTTCCTTAGAAGGCAGAATATAGTCGTGTTGTTTTTCTATATATTCCAGATCTATTTTCTCGAGGTTATGCGCTTTATAATACTTGTCAATAGCGCTGCGTAAAGTTTCGAAGTGATATTGTTTATAAAGCTTTCTATATCTAAATATGTCACGATTACCATTTGAATTGGCTATACAATGTCCTTTATTACTTGCTGCTTTTATAGCACTCGTTAAATCTAAATTGTCATCAAAGTTACAATATTCTTCAAAACTACGTATAATTTCATTGTGTTCTTCGAATGTATATTCTTTACAATTTCCGTACTCATTTCGGTTCAAGTTTTTTACTATATCACCTACCATATCGTTTATAGTCTTTACTGCAACTGTTTGATCAGTTTCATGTTCTGGTTCACTTTCACTTTCATAGATAGAATCACTGATTTCTGATTTCACAACTATTGGTTCGATTATCTCAGATTTATCTTTCGATGCTATTGCTCGATAATTACGAGCTTTCTTTGAATTGTTGTTTTTCATTTCGTTTCCGTACTGAACAATTTCATTTAAATAGTCGTCTATTGTTTTCTTCTCGATAATAGTTGAATTATCTTCCGAAGATGTCTCTAATGAACTATTAGATCCTAATGTTATTAGTATATTTTCGTGTATTTCTATTTCATTTGAACTATCGCTAATCGGATTCTTTGTTGATGTTTGTTTACTTATTTCTATACATGACTCCGAAGATATAGCTACATCCGTTGTATTGTCAGTTTTAATAGGTTGGGTCAAATCTGCGATATCAGTATTTTTACGTGAATTTCTGGTTGGTTCCATCGTAACTTCCTTAGCAGCAGTAGTGCTTTCATATTCAATTTCATTCGTTTGATTTTCAATACTAAATAATATATTAATATATATTAGACGTATATATATATATAGTATAATTTATATATTTACTATTTTTATACAAATTTATAATCATAAATATAAAATATAAATTTATATACAAATATAAATACACCACTAAGCATATATTACGTTTAATATGCCTTGAATTATAGATAAGATATAGATAATTAATTTAGAATAATTACTTTAAATACAGCATAAATTATTATTTAGATAATTAACTAATATATATATATTTATATTATATGATATAATTTTTACTTTATTAAATGTATTATTTTTAAGCTATAAAACACATGATTATATATATATATATATATATATATATATATATATCTATATATTTATATATATATATATATTCAATATAATTATATGCTTAAATGAATTTTTTTGAAATTAAACATAATAAAATTGAATATTACTTATACATTTATATGTTTATCATATATTTAGTTATAACAATAACTTGCCTATTTAAAAAATTAATGTATACATTATATAATTGATTATTAGGAATTATATTATGATTAAATTCAGAAATACCCACCTACCAATAAATGTAATAATAATATAGAAATATAGAATATTAAATAGTTATTATTATAAATTAAAAATATTTATATTATTACCAATAATTAAACATAATAATAATTACTTAAATATAAATATTAATTATAATAAGTAAGCATAGTTTTAATGCTACAATATCGTATATTATATAGTTGATGTAATCAATATATTTATTTAATTATATAATATATAAATATAAATATATTATATTAAAATAATTAAAATAAAAACCAGTTTCTGTATTCAACATCTAGTCTAGAGTTCTCAATCCGGAGAGATTGAATTTCAATTATTGCTTGTTGAATTTTTAGATGCATTTCTTTTGATCTTCGATATTGCCAAACGTCAAGTTTTAGTAGTAAAATACGAATCACATTGTAAAGTATGATTACAATCTTAATTACGTTCGACGCGGAATAATTCAGTATATTCCAAATGACTTTATAGTTGTATATATCTGATTTGACGCTTGGTATCTTATCCTTGTTTGCTTTTTGTATTTGATTATATTTATCTTTAATTTTCTTTTGTTCACCTTCCAACTTTTCATTCAGATATTGATCTAATATAGATTTCGTTATTATTACTTTGGATTCTGATTCCAATTGATTATTAATACACTGACTTAATTCTTCTTTATTTTGTATTATTTTATTTTCTTTTTTCAATTCTTCTTTTCTTTTTGTTTCACATTGTTTTTTAATTTCAATTTCTTTGTTATTTGTTATAACTCTATTATTCTTAATTTCTAATTTTACTATTTTACTTAATTCGTCTTCTCTAAATATATACGTGCAATTATGTTCCAAAGAAGGTACACCTATAGACGTATTAGTAACACTTTCACTGTTCGCGGATTTAGGGGAAGTATAACCATCAGAGGAAATACTGTTATAGCATTCAATGAATGGCGTGCACGGAATATCGTCGTTAACATCGATGTCCGAACCGGTAGAATAGTTATCTTTCATAACCACGTGATCCTCTGTAAACGTCTGCGCTGTCATGCGCCGTGTGGTTCTGCTCACGTATTCATTCCTATTATCGTAGTTACACGCCTTCTTTAGCAGCTCAAAAGCGAACACATATTCCTCGTCTGCTTTTATTTCCTGCCGTGTTTTCACCGCTCTCTTCGTAACCTTCTTCTCGCTAGGTTTTATCTTTATATCCGTAGAAGTTATTGAAGATGTTGACGTCAGCTTGTGAACTATGAACAATATAACTCCTCCAATTGTAATTCCAATGATAGCAAATAACATCTATAAATATAATAATTATGGTTTATTTTCATATCCGTACATTTATTATTATAAGTATGTTTAATATATTGAATTAATTCGAGAAATGTATAATTATATATAATAGATACATTTATATATATGTAAATTCGAAAAAAAATATCATGATATAATCTTAAATTAAGATATATATAAACATTCGGTTAATAAGTAAGTGCTTGGTAACAATATTATTTAAAGATAATAAAAGTGAATTCATAACAATTTTACCGAATTTTTCGAGGTCAAAAGTTGATCGATTCAATCATTGTCATTTATATGTAAACTGTCAATACCGTGAAAATGTCGTAATTTGAAAATATATTTTTTAACATATAATTCATATATCTATTATAATATCAAAATTACATTACTCTGATAATTAGATTAATTACTTTATGAATTATTAATGGTAAATATAACTTATAAATATAATAAATGTGTATCCATCTCGTGGTTAATATGGGAACTATATTAAAATAATAAATAGCTTACATAGGAAGTGAACCATATTTGATTCACACAATCTTTGATAATGTATACGTTTGAATTACTATTACAAAAGTTATACAATTTTATAATATCTATTTATTATAATATATTTATATTTAGTAGCACATAACCCATATATATATATATATATATAGGTATACCTACTTATATAATTCATGTTTATATATACCACACACATACTCGTACTAACCTCGTAAAACTTAACGTTGCATACATCACAATATAACCCAGTCTTTAAAATGTCTTCTCTTTCTGTTACAGTTTCGTTTTCTTGAATAACTTTAGGTTGTATAGCTCCATTTACTTCATCTACCTTCTCCACGATCTATAATATATGTCATCATATATATATAATAAAGTATAAGATAAACAAGCAAAAAACAACATCTACCTAAATATATTTCTACATTGAAAGATGAATTATTTGACTTAATTTTTAGTTTTATAAAAATTCAATAATGTGACCTCGATAAAAATGAAAAAATATTAAATTCCTTGGATAATAGTATCATTTTTTAGTTAGGTGTACGTCACTTAATAAGGAGTTAAATATTATTTACAAAATAAGTGTTCAACATATAGATTTGACTCGCGAATAATACATATTTTCATAAACATAATTATATATTAAAATATGAAATGAATAATACTATAGTAGTATAATAGTAAAACTTCACTATTATATATAGTAGTGTAGTTATAAATATGGATTATTATATAATTGTAGTTATCTGGCTAAGTTTTAGAATGTATGTGAAAATTATATTAATCTTAAATTAACACTTTTAGAATTATGTCATGATTTTGTTACATGTTGAATATGTGTTATTATATTTTTATTTGTTATTAAATTTAATGATCAAGTATAAGGTCAGACGAATAAGAAAGGGGCGTTTGGTATTTTTATATTGAATGTGTTCTTAGATTTAATTGTAATGTTTAAGTGGTGTCCTTGGTTACGCCTCTAAATGAATCATCAGTTATGCTAATTATATATTCACTCGATACTCACAAACATATATATATTATGTTTGTTTTTGTTGTTCTGTTTTTAGCGGTATTTCATCCCTAATTGAACATATACAAGTTTGTTCTGATCACCATTTAATGAAGCTGAAAAACTAGAAAAACCAAATAAAGCCAAACCAATCACAAAATATAAATATATTTATACATATAAATATGTGCTATAGCATGTATATATAAATAAATAAATATATATATATATATATATATAACCATTTATAGTCATATTATAACCATTTAGTAGATAATGCAAAATATAATAATTTGGTAGGCATTTTATTAAATATAGCCATGAAGGGTAAAATTACATATTAATTAAGTATACTCTTTGAATATATTTAATTATTTTTTCAAAATTATGAATAATAAAAAATATATAAAAATAATGTCTACCAAATATATATTATGTATAAGTTATGATTGGTTATATTGTAGTATTTATTTAAGAGTGTAGGATTAACTTATTAAGGGGGTATCCCACTACCAGTATTTGCGGAAATAGTGTACATAAATGGGGTATCCCACTACAAGATTTTCCGGCAAATTGCCGGAAATATTGAAACTATTAAGTTATAATGGGATACCTTCTATAAATGTATTATATTGTAGGCAAGTTGCCGGAAAATAAGGGGATTTCCAACTAAAATTGTAGTGGGATACCCCCTTTAGAATTATAAGTTTAAGTAACCATCCGAATATTATTTATCATTATATTATGTAATTGGTAGGTTATATATTAGGGTATATACACATATGTTACGAAGTAAATATATAACACGAATACTCCCTATCAACGCAATGTTATTAATAGTTAACCCTTGCCGCTGCTAGCGCTGCTAGTATCGCCAATGAAGTATATTTAGGTTTGACGCAGTTTTTATACAACATTATGTTCATTATTCTAAAGTATACGCGATATAAGTTAGCTTCACTCACCTCATAGATAGTACCACTTACCTACATGTGACCTATATTAACACACATTACATCAGTAAGCGTATCGGTATTAGCATTAGTAACATAGTTAACCGAGCTATCACCGAATGCGATATAGGTAAGGTGTACTGCGTGTATCTCTATAGACTAACCATAGAAAAACGAAAGATAAGTAGATATCCTGAAACTTTTATGACCGATTCAGATTATGCTGACGACCTCATTATTAAATCACAACATAATAAGGATGTATAATTATGCATTGGTTGATATATTATATTGATTATACTCAATGCTTCGTAAGATAGAAAAGGTTGCAAAAGAATTAGGACTACATACCAAGTTAATATGTTACAAGTTAACACAGATAAAACCGAATTTAGGTCAATAAATCAGAAAAATACCATTTAAATAAAAAGTTTAAATAGCGACAATATAAAATTAGTTAAGGATTTTAAGTACCTCGTAAGTAACATCGGATCAACTGAACATGACGTGAACATTAGAATAAGTAAAGCATGGGTAGCGCTAAATAGTATGAATACGATATGGAAGTCAAATCTCAATGACAAGCTGAAGAATAACTTCTTTAGAGTTGTAGTTGAATTATGGCTAAATCACATGGACTTTAACTGGACTTTAACTGTATCTCTAGAAAAAAAATTGATGGCGCATATATAAGAATGATACGCGCAGCAGTGAATAAAACATGGAGAAACCACGTGACAAACAAATGTGTGTACGGCAATATATCGAAGGCTACTGCCTCAATAAGAAAACAACGACTGCGATTTTGAGGACACTATTGGCGTTGCAAAAAGTAATTAATCAGTGACGTTCTACTCTGGGAACCAACCCATGGAAAAAGAAAACCGGGACGACCACCAAAATCCTACATTACATAATGTATCGAAGATACAGACTGCACCTCTGACGAACTAAGAACCGCGATGGGAGACAGAGATGGATAGAAATAACGTGTTATGAAGTGCCGAGCAAGCTGGACCTGGTAAGGTAAGGTATCTCTACGTATCGGATAGTGGTCTGTAACTAACCTAGCTGTATATCATAACAATAGAGGTTATTAGTGTTGTTATCGGGGTCATTGTTAAGATGTGACGGTGTACATATGATACAGATATGTTGATCTAAATAAAGATAGTATGGTACAGGTATTCGCGTGAGAGAGAGATAAGATAGATACTTGAGATGATGTAAGATATATTAAGATATATAAGGTGACGCATCAGAAATGTCACGTGCTATACTCAGTAGACGTGAGAGAGATGATTCATGTATCGAATACACGGTACACTGTACCGTACAATGCGTGTAGTTAATGAGGTGGTAAGCTGCGACGCCGTGTATAATAAATACGATAAAAGAAAGGGCTTTCATAGATAGGCATTATTATTAGTGTATACGTGTGTTAAGTATCGTTAAGGAAGCAGTGATTGTGATGGAGATAGTTTGTTTAGTACGTGAGGTGGACATGATGTTCACACGAAGTACATAGTTAGTATTATATATCACACACACACGTATATTATAACCAGGTTAACTAACCAGTGACACGTGGTCATCGAATACCGCACTGATCAGCCATGAAAGCACTTCAAATATCTTCATACTGTGTTCGTAGGCGTAATTGTATATCAATAAAAGCTCGTTACGTAATGAGATTATGTAATACACCGAACAATTACTAGCGTCAGGGTTATGAAAGCTGTTTACACAAATATTTGTTATAATTATTTTAGAAATTTTAAATTTTTAAATTGTTTATAAATTTGTATTTAATGATTTATAATATTTATTATATTGTATATTATTGATACACATGTATCTAGGTAGGGTATTTTATCAGGAGTGTTAACAACAATGCCAATAATACTAATAATAACAATATAAAGAGTACAAGGGGTTAACAACTATCGAACAATACACTATTTCATAGGAATATGACGGATTTAAATATAAAAATCGAATATAATTATAAATATGTTGCATGTAAATAATGTATGTATTAAATAATTGCCATCATTAAATAAGTTATTACAGTTGTATATGCAAAGTTAAATACATTCTATATTTTGTGTAAATACTTATTAGTAAGTTCTTTTTAAATGTGTTTTGAAAAACATAAATTAAATTTTGTTCGTTACGAATATATCTGTGAAGTGTATTGCATAGAGAAGGGGCGAAACTTTACTTTTAATATCTGGGGGGATATTGGAACAAATCTAATATTTATATATATATATATTCTTTTTTATTTACCAAATGTAATACTTCTTATCTCAAATGAATTATTTATAAATGACTTTAATATGTCATTTATGTCTAATTCTTCCAATTTTTCTTTGAGGATATTGCAAATCATTATCGCATTTAATCTTCTCTGCATCATCCTATTACTTAGCCATGTCTTTAATCTTCTTAACGCACTGAAAGACCTTTCAGCGTCACACATACTTGCAGGTGATACCATATGTAATTTTAATAGGGTTTGAATTTCTCTATTCCCTATTTTTAAATATTTGTTCCATTTGTTTGTATATATTAATATATGTTGCATTAATATATGTATGTATTGATTCAATTGCCATATCAATAATTCTATAATAATATCTTCGATAAAATTCTTCTATATTAATATGTTGATTATTATCCTTTCGCTTTATTTTTCTTGTTAACATCAAGTCATCAATATCATTATCATCAATCGATTTGTTAACTCGTTCTATTATGTCACTGAATATGATTTATTCTCTGCATTCTTGTAGTTTTTGGATTACAGATTTTGAAGATGAAATCATTAAACTTACAGTAATAGTTCTACTTTGTAACATTACATTACATTTCTCCAACATTGATATGATTGGAAATACCATAGATATGCCAACAATAAATAAAGGTAATTTCATATTAGCTAATATACCAGTAGATTTACCTGAAGCCATACCATTTTTACAATACTCATCCAAGTTGTTTATTATATCAGTATAGTTATTGATAATACAGGATACTGAAAGTTCTCTTGTCAAGAATATGGTTTGACACAACGGTTTTATAACATTATTTTCATTATTTTGAAATAATTGTTTAAGCTTTCCTGACTGATTATATAACGAACCTAAATCTTGAACAGTATTTAGATAATTTCTAATTATGGTTGATTCATTGATGGCTTTTGATGCTATTAAATAAGAAACATGAGCTCCACAGTGAAAGTATAAAGCCAAAGGCTGGATTTTTTAAATTTCTGCTTGACATTCTAAATATGGTATATTATAATAATAAATATATATAATTGTGTATAAATAAATGATCGGCTCTCGTTAAAACCATTGATGCCTTAACATGAGAGCGGCTTCGAAGGGACATTAGAGCCATATATGGTTATAAGTGAAAACTTCATCTAAGTTCCTGGATGGGATGAAAGGACTCCACCAAATAAAAATAACAATAACAATAACAATATATATATATATATCCAATAATATAAATTATATTATATAATCAATAATCATCATACTAAGAATCATACTTATGCGGATACTCTCAAATCTTCGATTAATTCTTTGACTTCTAATTATTGATATCCCTAGAGTAATAACTCATGCTATAATGGATGATATATCTGTTATAATTAAAAGTATCACTAATGATAACTTGAATATTGACTATATAAATAGCCTATTTAATGATTTTAATATAGATAAATAAACCACCAAAGAAGTTAACTTCAAGAACGGTATAGCTATTGTATCATTTAACAGTAATTTCTAAGAATTTAAAAACACAGCATATAATAAACTTCTTAAACTGCGATCTCTACCATTTGAGACCAGGAAACTGGGGTTAGTATACTATCATGCTATCAAGTCTGGAGCTTTTACTTCACATAAATCGGTTTTTTAATAATCGTACTATGTGTTACGAACTGAAGAAATTAACTGATGAACGTGTAGATTGGAACTCCTCTTGTTACTCCCCTTCACAGTCTGATTTATCATCATGGAGGACATCATATGTAGCTTTTACTGATACAAAATCTAAGGCTAAGTCTAGTACTTGAATATGTACTAATACCGATAGCTTACGCTTTTCTCTAATAAATATTCGTTCACTTAGATCTAATATTGATCTTCTTCTTGCTTTTCTTAAAACCAACCATTTCTCTATTATTTGTCTAACTGAAACTTGGATTAGCCTTGATGACACTGACGTATTTTCATTATGTACTACTGCTAATTATAATATTTTTCTCCACCCACACAATTCTGGTCGTGGTGGGGGTGTTGGTCTATTAGTACATATGGATTTACAACCTCCTTCTATATCTTCTATTGCTTTATCGTATGGTGAATGTAAGTATTGCACTTTCAGACGTACATTTAATTAACTTCATATCATCGTAATTTATCGTCCACCAAAGTCTGATTTCTTAATTTTGTTGATGAATTCTATGACCTTATAAATAACATCTTACACCATAATGCATCAAAGATTATGATTGTAGGTGATTTCAATTACAACTTTGATTATTCTTCTCCTCCACACTCCTTATTCACGCCTCCCTAAAAACAGTGTGAATTTAGATTAATATGCTTAATACATAATACATTAATTCTAGGCAAACCTGGATATCTACGAGGCTTGCTTGTTCGTCGTCAGATTCTTCAGCATCTGCGTTCTTCTGATGATACTCTACTCGATCTGCCAAATGGATGCAATGCAATGCAGTCTCGCTCTTTATCTAGAATTGCGCCAGCCAGATGGAATATACTGTCGTACTACTTACGTAAATTGAAGTCACCGCGTACTTTTGAGGATTGTCTCAAAGACTATCTAAATTAACATATCTATTGATCTTGATCGTGATCCTAATTTTATTTATTACTTTGCTATTTTATTTGTATATTCAATTTGTATTTGACTGTTTTGTTTATTTTTTGTTTGTTTATTTGTTTTGTTTCAACACCATGAGGGTATTTATTTTACCATATTGGTGTTAAAATAAACTATCCAATCCAAAAAAATATATATATATATGTATAAATACCTTTACATTTTCTAGACATATTTGCGGCTCCATCATAAGTCTGGGCTCTTAAATTTGATAATCCAGTTCTTATCAACACATCTTTTATAATATTAGAAATATTTTCTCCTGTATTTTTTTTATTTTCATACAATCCTATGACATCTTCTTTTATATCAAACGTACTCGTATTATAACGAATACAGATATATTCTTATTCTATGCCGCATTTATCTTGCGTTCCATCTACAATTATTCCAAATTGTTTTGATTCTTCATTAATTTATTTGCAGATTGATTTTATAAATTTATGAGATATTTATTATCTCTAATAATTCATTTTATATATTTAAACTTATATAAGTATGTGCATTCTTAGTATTTGAAGCTCTTAAAATATTAGTATCATCATCGGCTCCTAATTTTAATAGGTTAAGAAAATTTCCATCGTCATAATTGTGTCCGCGTAATTCCATTCCTTCACTAGATAGATACTTTATTGTAGTTATAATTGTCTTCAGAATTCCTCTCCATATTATTTGGTCTGCAGTGAAATGTTCATTAATTTGTAATAATATGGTTCTGCTGCTTTCTAAACTTAGAATACATTCAAATTTATAATTATGTCAAGTAAGTTTAGTATATACTACATTTACTTGACATAAAAGGCTATATACTTTCATTTATTAAGGGACATATTACATGATGTAGAACCTACTTACTTTATAAAAATAACACTACCGAAACATTGAAACTATTTGGATTACTAGAATGCTATATCCTATATATCTTACAATTTCCAATATTTGTAATAAACCCCTACGTTACCTACCACTTATATTCTTATTATGCTGTGATAATATTATTATTAAGTCACCAATACAAAATACAAGATTTAATAATTGTTTAACTGATATCGAAAACAAGACCACTACACTTATTTACTACTAACTCATAATTGGTGTTATCTTACCTTATTTCTTATTGCATAAACATCATATTTTCTTCGTTTAAATCTCGTAACAAACTACTTTTATAATTCCGTACTCGTACAACCTGAATGTTACTCTAACGCTATATATATATACTTTTCTGTGGAAACATCCACATATAACTATTAATTATATATTGTATAATATGTATAATTTGTTATTTCATTTTTATAACTTATATATATATATATATATATATAAATATATATTTATATATAATTATAATTTATAATGTATATGTAGCCTTAACTGATATTAATACAGTGCTATAATTGCATGCCAAGTTTGTTTATTGATTGTTAATATTATGTAATATTAATGCCAATATTAATTATAACTACAATATAAATGATGCACACTTGATATTATATAATATATTATATATATATAATAGTTTATAATAGTGTATAACATTGTATAATATTGTATACCAATTTTTCTATTGATATGCATTTTTCTGAGAATTTTCTTAGAATAGTATCATTGTGTTAATTAATTGTAATTTATATATATTGAATTTACTTTTTATTAAACTCTAGATATATGATTAACATGATACGTACAACAATACCTAATTAACTACAGTATTGTATAGCATAAAAACAATAGCTATCGCTAGTATCGAGATATAGGTCATGACCATGTAGGGTGTGCTATTCAGTAGCTTATCGAATTGTACACTGAACTTTTTAGGGTAATATCTGAACATAAAGGTAAACAATGATGAATACACGCGTAATGCCTATCATTACATGCGTGGAAGACTAATTACCCGATTGGGTTAAATACATTACACTAATCTAAATTCATAAACTTTATAAGTCGGTTAATAATGGGTTAGTAGATACTTTTAGCTCGTAAGTTTGACTTATATCTTACAATAATATACATACTATTTTACATATTTCCAAATTATATATTAGACTGACATATTATTGTACCACTATTTTACAATACATGTAATAGATATTATATATATATATATATATATAACTATACTTATTTCAAATTTGTATAACACATTTACTTTTGTACTAATTAACATCTGTATTATAAGATGACACGTTATATATGTATTATAATTTAAAATTATCCCCATGTATTTTAAAGTATATGTATTATTTGTAATTAATATTTATTTAATTATATTTACACTATTTTAGTAATCATTCTTTTCAATCTTATTTAAATTAAAATAGCCAGAATTCGTAGGAAATAAAGTTATCAAATTATGATACAACTCGAAATATAGTATTATATTTTTCTAATTCAGGATTATAATAATGATAATATATACATATATATATATTTTAATATTTAGATAAGTTAGATTATTAATGAAATGTGATAGTTAGTGTAAGTTAATGAATGTTTATCTGATGTTTGATATATGTAGATTGGACCTATTTTACGTATGCTTTATACATTTATTCGGGGTATTTCAGACCTATCTCGTTAATATAACTATTTATAAATACTATAAATAATATATGAGCATGGTAAATAAATAATATACGTTAATTAATAATAATTGAATTCATATTATAATATAATATAATACAAATTGTATACGAATAAGCAATTTATTTAATATTATTGGATTTATAAAAATATATAATATCAATATTCATGTTAAATATAATCGAATATAAGTATATATTATATAGTATACATTATACAGCATACAGTATACATAATATAGTATAACTTATATAATATATATTATAGAGTGTACATTATATAGTATACATTAGATAGCATACATCATATAGTATACATTATATAATACACATTATATAGTATACATTATAATACAATAATCGTATTATAAATATACAATAAAGGATTGTTATATTACATAATTAATTCTTCCTTTTATTTTTTCCTTTACCCTTCTTTTTTTTAGGTTTACTCGGCTTGCTACTCTTATCTTCTTCGCCATCGCTATCTTTTGCATTTCCTTTACCGCGTTTAGGCTTTCGTACCTCACTACTGCTGCCGTCGCTGCTATCGAAACCTATGATTTTGCCGGCGATACAAGCGTACTGTTTCTTGGAGTAGTAAACCTCTTTGCAGCACCTCTTAGATGCGTACTTCTTGTACACCTTCTCCTTCTTCGTGTTCCTATTCCGGCAACAAATCGAAGTCTTCCTCGAGAATCTTTTATTGGCGCACTTGTTCACGTTGCGCTTGAGTACTCCTTTACGACACTGGAAGATGTAGTTGGGATTGTAGTAGTATTTAGCGCAACACCGGAACCCGACGCGTTTTCGGTACAGGCGTTTTTCGCAACAGTGAGAAACGCCCTCCACGTACTGAGTTTTCCCACAGGTAGCGACGCCTTCCTTCAAAGCGGGTTTAGCTCCGTTACATAACGAGATCTCCGTGTCGATGTAGGAGTTGCCGCAGCACTCGCTGCCCTTCAGTTGTGCGTACACTCTACCGTCGCAGCACACCTGCGTCTTACGGTTATGTTTACGACATCTCCTGCCCAACATCGGAGTAGAGTGAACGATCTCGCCGTCCTCACAGGTTACCCGCGAGCTTTCTTCGAAATACCGGCTACCGCAGCACTTGAAGTGGCGTCGCTTCGAGTACAGCATCGCCAGACAGCAGACCTGCCTCTTCGTCGAGAACAGGTCGTTGCCGCACTTACCCACGTGTTTTCCGTTCTTGATCTTAGGGATTACGCTGCCCGCCATGCAACGGTAGTTCTTCGTATCGTGGTAGCTGTTCTTGCAGCAGGCGTGGCGCTTTCGTTTAGTGTATATCTTGTTCTGACAGCACAGCTTCTTGGACGGAACGTACGGTACCTTGGCGCAGTAGCGCACGTTCCACTTGACTACGTCGTCGACGCACGCGATACGCTTCAGTTGCGTTAGGTTCGGTCCCGACAGTTTCACGTAACGAGATCCGCAGCACCGGAAATACTTGCGAATGTTGTACAGGTTGTGGTTGCAGCAACGACGCTTCGTCAGATCGAAATCGACGCCCGCGCATTGACCGACCGCTTTACCGTCCGATTGACAGGTCACGTTACCTTTCGGGTAGGCGTAACGCCCGCAACACTCGGACTTCGACTCGCCGAGTCCGGTGTTTAGAAAGCCGGCGCAACAGGTGTGCGTGTGGGCGTGGTAGACCTTTGACCCGCAGCAGGCTTCCATGTAGCTACGACGCTGGGGCTTGTCGTCGCAGCATAGGTATTGTTCCATGCTGACGTATTGTAGGCCGCAGCAGTCGTGTATGGGAAGCTCGTCGTATCCGCGACCGCCGCAACATATCAGACCCTCGGTACATTCTGGGGAGGGGTGAGAGCGGGGTGTTAGTTACGGGTTACGGGGATTGGTGTAATAATGGGTTAGATATATGGTGTATTTAATAGGGGGAGGGGTATATTAAGGCGGGTGACTTTATTAAAGGGAGTAGTATACATACAGGTGTGTATATGTAAACAACATATATATTTATAGAACGCTCTAACTTTATGTATATTATTTGATAATTTAATTATTTAACTTAGCTTAATACTATAATCTAATCCATATTTAAACTTTCTAATCTATAAACTGCAATGAGTATATGTTGTTTAATTTGAAGCAATATGATAAAAATACTTTTATATTATTAGTATTTTTTAAATGACGAGGGAAATATTGTATACAATTTTATTAGGATATAAATATATAATATCTACCCTTACTGAACATTTTACATGGAAATTTCACTAATAACATGTATAACATATATGTATAACAACTATGTTAGTAACGCTAGTCTTATTAGAGTAATATAAGGATAACATTAAAGACTGAGAAAATCAAGTTTCAAATATAGTGAAATATTTTAATATACATTAATTGTAAAAAAATGAAAACACCATTAATAATATATGTATATATTTAACTACGTATTATACACATTTTGTGTTATATAATAATACACATATATAAGTACATATATATATATATATATATATATATATAGTATATATTATATAAATTAGTATATACTATATAAGTATATACAAGTTTAATTATATATGTTTATAATATTATATAATTTATTTCTATACTAGGTGTTATAATATATTACTTATAGTCATACTGTTTTTAGTACCAGTTACATATCGTATGGAGTATAGGATGTTTACACTAAGTGATTGATAAATGAGTCCATGACGTAATTTTGACAATACAAATTGTTATTCTAATGACAATATTGAAGGTAAACAACCCCTATAATCGGGGTGAAGGTAAACAACCCATATAACTGGGGTGAAGGTAAACAATCCATATAACTGGGGTGAAGGTAAAACAACCCCTATAACCGGGGTGAAGGTAAACAACCCCTATACTGGGGTAAAGGTAAACAACCCCTATAATCGGGGTGAAGGTAAACAACCCATATAACCGGGGTGAAGGTAAACAACCCCTATACTGGGGTAAAGGTAAACAACCCCTATAATCGGGGTGAAGGTAAACAACCCATATAACCGGGGTAAAGGTAAACAACCCCTATAACTTGGGTGAAGGTAAACAACCCCTATACCGGGGGACAATATACAGAGGACATAATACCGATGTTTGGGTTTCGTAGTTATATCACAAGTTTTGTTACATCACAAGTAGGTACACACAGCATTATTATGTGTTAATATAACGTGATTACGATGTTAATATATGTTATATAATATGTTAACTAAATCGTGTGTTAACTATATAATTGATGTGATACGTGTAATACGATGTACATTGTACATTGTACGGCATATAATGGCCGCTTTACTTTTTAATTGCCGCTAATTATATCCGTGGTATGCATTACTTAATCATATAATTACAGTTATATACGTAATAATATTACAGACAACGATACGATCATTAGTAATTGATTTCGAGTTATTTATAATTGTAATTCGTAGTGAGATTTTAGAATACGTGCATCACCGGAAATGATGCGCGCGCAAAACCTGATTTATTATCGATGTAAAGTGTAATATCGTCACCGTTGATCTATTCTACTCGAATAACTACTACGAGTATAGCTCGGGCTGGCATTATACTATAACGTACATCGTTATACTTTCAAACACACTCATATAAATACAATGTATTACATATAAACATTCTCTTTTACACAATTCAGTATATAATCTTCTTATATAGAATATGAATAGCATATAGTGTATCGCAATATTATCTTACTACCATACTATCATAAATGTATTACTATCAAATAGTGTACTATATATATATATATATATATATATATATATATATAATATATAATATATATAACATAATATATCTAATGATGTATTTATCGTAGTAGGACCGTTGGACACATGGACAAGTGGAAATGTGGACACGTGGACAGGTGGACACGTGGATACGTGTACAGGTGGACACACATGATCAGTCGATACACTGAGTAGATACTACGCTCGTGTGTCCAATGTACGTCTTACATTCTCATTACATGTTATACCTACCGAGGGTGGCGATACACGATTTATTAGCACTAAAATAGGGTTATGTAGATCTACAATGGGGTTATGTAGATCTACAATGGGGTTATGTAGATCTACAATGGGGTTATGTAGATCTACAATGGGGTTATGTAGATCTACAATGGGATTATGTAGATCTACAATAGGGTTAGGTAGACCCGTTCGCTAGTGCGGCTTGAAAATAATAATAAACTAACAATGTATTAATGTAACACAATTATCTGATAATATATTTGTATTGTATACATAGCTAATAATAGTAATGTATGTGTTACATCATTATACACAATATTGCTATCTACAGAAGTACACTATTGTTAATATGATGTGTACTTTGTGGGTCAATGTGAATACTTAATGAGATAATATGAGGTTAACTTTTAGCTGATATCACAATACTGTTTGAATATTCGCTCGAAAACCCGCATTTTAAGAATGTTCGCGATCAATTAATGCGTTTGATCGATAAAACCCGAGATTAACATTCGCAAATTCGCAACACGAGAATTCGCAAGTACGGAATCAACTTAACCCAATAGAAATATCCTAACATCGGCCACGCATATCAGACAGGTGTACCGCGGTTGGTTGATATCACAACCCGGAGTAACCTTACCGTAACCCGGAGTAACCTTATCGTAACAGGAGTAACCTTACCGTAACCCGGAGTAACCTTACCGTAACCCGGAGTAACCTTACCGTAACCTGTACCTGCCGGTTCCAAGATATACGCATTCGCCCATCGAAAGTTAATGCATATATCTTATATTTGAAATAACATCTACCTTACGACGGCATCGATACTATCTACGTACTTTATCTTGCTGATATTACTGCACTATTAACTTTTACGATACAAAACATAATACTACTTTTACGTGTACGTACGGAAATTAATCACCAACACGTATTTGTAATATATATATATATATATATATATATATATAGTGTAGTTATATAATAGTGAATATACACGATTACTTTAAAAACGCATCAATATTTGTGCGGGTAATGAATAACCTAGCACGAGCTACGGTAGATAGTTTAGCGCATAGACCCATGGGGTAATACCTACGGACAATACCTATCACCTCCACCCCATAACATGGGGTGGGGGTGATAGCAGTACGCATGGTACGATCAATTATAGCGGGGCCTAGTGGATGTCGGTGCATGCGCAATAATTGTTGTCGAGATACGTGTGTGCGCGTATACCTGTACGCTTTCGTACGTATACACACGCACGTATACAACGTATATATATAATTATTATATATATATATATATATATATATATATACAGTATTACGTACTGATTTAAAAGTTTTTTTTAAAATAATATATCATTAATCATTTCTTCTTACTTTTAATTAATTATTGTAACATTAAAAATGTTTTACGTGATATATTAAGTAAAGAAAAGTATTCCTCATATATAAATGAACTTATTGTCATATTGCATAGATATGATATATATATATATATATAAATATATTTATATCATCAATATCATTTAATAATGACGAATTAAGAAATTAAAAAACATACATACAAGACCATCGCTATCGGTGTACTACTCTATTGTATTGGAATATAAAAAAGAAGGTCGTTGGTGAAGGCGATTGGGTGACACACAAGAAATAGCCAATCATAATAACGCGAACTATGTAATATGTTATAAATGAATACAGAATTTAAATATATAAAAACAAATAACAATAATACATAATAACATCAATGTTAACATCACATTTGATTAAGAATGTATACATTATCTAACGAAATTGTATAGCTTCTACATATATATATATATATATGTAGTATATGTATATGAAAGATTGCTAGTTCTTTAGAATGTATAATTATAGGTTTATTGATAATATAATTATAGATTATAATACGTGCACTGAACATATTTATAAACATACGTATACCTCGTACATTGTACGCATGCATACACATACACACACACATGCACACACACACACATATATATATATAGATATATATTTATAGATATGTTTTCACTGATCAATATGTATCACTTCTATTCATAAAATACTTAGAATCTATAATGTAGTATATATATATAAGTACAATTTGTAATATTAAAAGGCGTTTATTATCTTATATTAGATCAGATTATTAGACGAGAAGGCGTTTATTATCTCGATACCAGATCACATTATTAGATACGAAAGCGGTGTAATTATTTCGGTGGTAATCGGTGGATCTACTCTTCGGAATGCGATTAATATCGGCGTATGCGCGTAGCCAACCAATTAAAACACTTATGTCGACACGTACAGCTATGGGTATGACTATGGGTATGTGTGTACGTGTGCGTGTGTGCGTGTGTGCGATGTATGCAATATACGCATTCGCAATGCTAATTTGTGTCGTTACGACTAATTAATGCGTTTCATTAATACACTTAATTAGGTTAAATCGTGTATATATCAATATTATATAATATTTATACAATATTATATAATATTATATAATAGTACATATACAGTTACATCTGATTATATCAACTACGTAGTCTCTCATTAGATGTTGAACCCGCATACTAGTATCGATACACTTGTAATGATGACGTATCTAGTTGATTAAGTGGCGCCCTCTTTTAGTGTAATAAGGTTACTAGGAAATCGATGAGTCATACAGATATTCGTAAGCGGGTCGCGTGAAACCGGCACAACTAATGTCTAAATATAATAGCCGCGATCGGTTAGCGGTAGTGGTCATACTGTATGATTCATACGTGAACGAGTTATATTAAGACGTTTAGTTCTATTCGAGTGTCTATTAAATGTGTTCTGGTATCGAACACTTGTTATTAATAGTACTGTATGTCGTTTATAAAACTTTTGGTAAACATAATTATATATATTTAATAATTATATAAATCATTTATAAGTATAGTGTTAACTATATATATATATATATATATATATATATATATATATATATATATATATATATATATATATACATTTTAATGCTAAGTCAATAGATAGTATACACTTATACATATCTGTAATGTATGGCGACATACAACTGGCTCTCATCGTCCCCCCACCCACCTACCACAACTATTACATACATATTATGTGTGCCTGTTTTCATGCGGAACCTTCTTAATAACTCTACATTTAAAATATATTTTAGATCGTATATACTGATAACATCACAAATATACACTTTCATCATACTATATAACGTTATAATAATAATAGTATTATTACGAAAGGTAATTATATTAAATAAATATAATAGAAACTATAATACTGATACACAATTATCTATATTATATAACAAGCAACGATGTAGTACGCTCTCTCTCTATAAATATATATATATATATATATATAAATATATATATACCAATACAACTAATTAAGATGTTATGTCCTTCTTCGGTGACCAGGTTATATGTTCGGAATAGAATGCGCTAAACTATTTACAAGTTTACGGGAAGATGTTTATGTACATGGTGGTTTTTAATAATACATATACATTATAAACATAAAGTGTGAATCCTGTATGTATCACTCCCATATAGAATATGAAATATATGTGTATGATTTTATTGGATGAAAAATATACTCGAGTATCTATATATTAAAATATTAATAGATAGATAGATGAACATGTTTATTGTAATTAAAAAAATCACATCTACACTAAATAAAGAGAATGTATATAACAAATACAAATGTATTTATAAGGGCCGATATTAATGTTAATTAAGGTATAACAAACTAAATATGTAATTATCATCCGACTATTGCATAACAATATCATATAGGTATAGTAAGTATACTAAGTAATACTAAGTAATAAGTAATAATTAAGTAATAACTAAGTAATACTAATACTTAGTATATTAAGTAATAATGCATCAATGATGAAATCACATGAATATAATAGAGATTAGAATGGTAAATAATCGAAATGTCCTTAAGATGAGGACATTCCTAAATGTTGTTGACAAAATGTCGATACACCCGGGTGTCTACATTTTCAAACAACAACATTATATGCAACCTTTTGTTGATATAAGCGGAATTTCGAAATATACCAACAGTGTCAAGATCGACTTTACCGACATATAATTAATAGCATATCGTGACAATTTCATATAATATATATATATATATATATATATTATATTAATACATTCGAGAATAAATTAGTAATTTCACATAATAGATATCCTTATAACTAGTAAGGTATTAATGACATAATACATGGAACATGTTATATCTTATAAATTCTACACGTAATCGATATATATATATATATATATATATATATATATAAATATTATATGAACGAATATTTACGAATATATATATATATATATATATACGAATATGTGAATGCGAATAGTATGTAAATATGTTGATATACATATTATAGTGTATATTATTTATGCATATTAAGTTGAGAACGTGATTATTATATATAAATAATCTTTTGTTGAAATTAATAATAAAGTAACCACTTTATTCAACAATATCGCACGATCTAAAGTAATAGCATGTTTAATCTGGACGTAGTGGATCATTATCAAATAATTCATAATTAAATATGCATATATATATATATATATACGTATACGTGTATATAAATAAATTAAAAAAAAATCAGATTTTTTTTATATAACTTCATATAATAATACGTACTAAGATTAAAGTTTAATTAAAAAGTCGGCCCGCGTTGAATAGCGATGCGTATCTGAGGTTCTCCGCACGAATAGAGCTGCAACAAAGAATCGCACCGGTGTCGAGTGCATAGTTCGCCAAACCGCACCGTCTCGCACACTCCGGTGCGCGACTTTAACGTGCGCGCGCACACTACTCGATAGTACGCATACGTGTAACGGAGTTCTGTGAGGTAGTATATATATAAATATATCCGAGTTTGCTATATAAATTGTTTAATGTGTCTATAGAATATAGTAGACTATAGTAGATAATATCTGCCCATCTATTTATAGAGTTACCTATTTTATTGTGTATATACTAGTGCGATTAATCTGGTATTATTAAAATTTATAAAGAATATAACGTATCGTAAGGTGATTGATAATGAGGAGTATATATATATATGTATATATATATATATATATATATATATATATATATATATATATATATATATGTACATATAGATATAGATCAAAGTTATTGGTCCGGTTATAACATCACCCCTCAATAAGTAATATCGTTAAATGTACATGTTAAATGTTATAAATAGCCGTGAGGGGTAAGGGCGTGAGAGATAAGGGCGATTCTACATAAACAGTGCCAACAAAGTGATTGGTATTTTGATGTATATATATTTTATTAATATCTTAATACTCTAAATATATATATAAATGTACTATAACACTGTCTATATAACCCAGAGTATATATATATATATATATATATACAACACAGTCACTCCACGGTCGAGTAGCATGACGTCACCCAGTTCCAATATCTGTTCACGTAAACAAGTCACTAGTGAACACATAGATTGCGATACACAGCGACTACAAGCACGCTAGTCACTCGTGTTTTACGCAATACCATCTAAATGATGTAACAGTATGTTTGATTATGTAGCTTGGAAAGTTGTACAGATGGAGAGATTTATTTATCTAGGCGATACATATTCGAATGGTGAACATAATTATTCGATATTTTTGAATTATTTAATTTAATTTATAAACTATTAGACATGTTCGAATAGTTCGATTATTCGAAATTCGACATCTACAACACTTCTCTAACATTATTATAATACATGTATAATACATATATATACCGTATATGTAGTATTTTATAAATAATTGTATACACACATATATGTGTGTATAGTATTCTATAGTATACTATAATATAATAGTATACCGTAATATGATAGTATATTACAGTATAACAGTATTGTATAATATAGTACGATATACTTTATTGGTTTTGACCTACTCATCACGTTCTTATGAATACTTAACATATTATACATATATATATATATATATATATATATATATATATAATTTATCGTTTAATTAATATATAAACAATATTTCTCATTACTGTTTATGATTGATAAAGTAATTTTAGTCATGTTATGCGTTATAAATTATATATTACAATAAATTAATATATGCATTTAATACACTTAGATAGAATGTATTATACATACAAGATGTCAAACCTCTCTACTAAGCCATTGTTAATATATAACGGTTATATAACACACTATACACAATAGTATATTGATAATACATATATCATTACTGCCTTCGAGATACATTTATATACATATATCTATATACATAATAGGCTTACAAAAGAATAATTATTGCACACAGTTAGCAATACTAAGTGTTGAATGTAACACCATATCAACATTATTTATAATTATATATAACTATTCAGATATATATATATATATATATATATATATATATATATATATATATATATAAATATATATATATATATATAAGTATATTAGAATATGTACATTAGAATATATATTAATGTAAATTTACTATCAAATATATATTAGTACTATCATAAAATAATTTAAATATACTTTATAAACGGCAACGCATTTACGCCCACGTACTATAATTTAAATAAAGTTAACTATGTAAACATCTTACAGTATTCATTAGTAATACATATTCTAATAATGATGATGGTTTAACTAACACAATTATATATAATTAATAACAATTAACACAATTATAATAGCGATCAGCTGGAACGACGTAATATTAAAACTGATGCATTAGCTAGGCATACTAATGCGATAGACAAACAAGCAGTAGGTCGCGAGTTCAAACCCCGTCCTCGTCAATGAAATAGGTATTACAATAATATTTAAACTTAATATTTAAACTTTCGTTAAAATCATGGATTCCTTAACATTAGGGATATTAGAGCAAAATATGTATTTATATATATGTGAAAACTTCATCTATGTTCCTGAAATAAAACGGGACTTCACCGAAATAAAATAATAAATAATAAATATATCTGATATACATATATGTGAGATATGGAAACATATTATTATTATTATTATTATTTTATTATTTTTATTTGGTGGAGTCCTTTCATCCCATCCAGGAACTTAGATGAAGTTTTCACTTATAACCATATATGGCTCTAATGTCCCTTCGAAGCCGCTCTCATGTTAAGGCATCAATGGTTTTAACGAGAGCCGATCATTTATTTATACACAATTATATAAGATCACTTCTAAATAATATTTTAAGACCCATTTTATAAAATTAATTAATGGTCCGGACGAGGGTCGAACCCGTGTCCTATTGCTTGTAGTAGGATACGGGTTCGACCCTCTCCAATATGATTAAAAATGTATAACGAATAAATCCATAATCGTAATATAGGATACAGATATAATACTATGATTAACAATATTATAAGATAATATTCAATGAAATACAAATACAATATACCATATTAGTACAAATAAAAACAATGTGATATATATATATATATATGTATATATATTACTATGGTATTATATTAGAGTATGTATAATAGAGTATTACAATATTCATTATTGACTAAAAGTGAGGCTGCCCGAAGTCACACCTCCACACGCATTCCTTACGTAACAACTCACTTATTGCAGCGCATCACACCACACAACGTCACTATTATACAACTGGTAATCGTATGTGTATGTGTATAGTGAGTCGATATATTCAATAGGACTTGTATATTAACCTAGATTTTAACACTACATCTTACATTAGTATTATATATACTATATCTTATATTAGTATTATATATATATATATATATAATATACCGCTAAACTATCTATCGTAATTCATCATATATCTCATACCAGACACGTCGGTGCTACTATGAATACGTATAGTTTAGCTGAAGCGTAAGTATAAGGAGGTATACGTACCTACAATGTATCGGTGTAAGTTAGTAGTTAAGTACATTCTTGTAATCCTTAAGTACATGATTATGAGTACGAGTTAGTTCACAACGCAATGTATTCTACCAACTATAGTTATGTATAATATAGTATATATATATATATATATATATATATATAGATACTTATTAATAACTCAGTTACATTCATACTAATAATTATACGCGTTTAAGTATAACACAAATATCGTCGGTGTATCGAGCTAAGATCACATCAAGCGTATACGTTTAGAGTGATGACTGATGCGGTGTGTGAGCGCGCGTGTACGGTGCGGTGTGTGTGCGGTGCGGTGTGTGCGCGTGTGCAGATCTAGTGCGACCGGTGATAACAACCACCTACAGACAGAGTCGTATAATAAGTCCATCGCGGTTGACCCCCCAGGTCACCCGGTACAGATATACCATAGCACATTTAGAACATACCGTAACGTTCAACTCTATAGCTGTCAGGGGATTATGGGCATAGGCCATATAGTAAGAGCTATTACTATACGATATATGGGTACTTACTGGGGATCTACAGGATTACTAGGTGGTTTATGGGACCTATATACCTATACTAGGGGGCATTATGGGACATATAATAGGGTCCATATAATATGTATAATTATATATATATATATCCATGTATACATATTATATGGACCCTAATATAGGTCTATAAACCCCCTAGTAAATCATATAGATCCCTAGTAAGTACCCATATATCGTATAGTAAAGCCTGAGCTCCACTAATACACACTCACTTCGTCACGTGTCAAGTACTCGGGAGCGTTACTATAGTACGGCGGTAGTGTGCATACTATACAAGTGTATCCCTGTATTAGGTACATAGAGCTGGAGGCACAGTTTCTCTATAGCTCTATGATTAGGTCATATAGTATATGTATACAGTCTATAAACTATGTACAGTGTACATACACTTTATACAATGTATGTACACTGTACAATGTATGTACTATGTATGTAGTTATGTATAACTATGTATTGATATGGGTGATTAATCTGTGAAGTTTACCGTAGCTAGCTAAGCACCAGTGATAGTCATCATATAGCTTACTAGCTTACTATCCACTAATAGCTATGTACCCTATAGGGTATAATACATGGCATTACGATGCGCATTATGCATTAGTAAAGTACGATATGCAAATTATATATATATATGTATATATATTCATAACAATATTTTAAACTTCGAAAAATGTGATTATAAATATTCATTTAGCGACATTTCATTTAATTAATGTACACCATACATTATATGGAGTATCCTATACGTGGTTAGTATAATATCCTCAATAGGTTGTTATATAATCCGCTATTAGCTAGTATGGGTTTTGTTATAGATGTTAGATTTTTATTTTGAAATTAGATGAAATTCATAATAGTTAAACATAGTAATTAAACAAAATATCGAGTTAATTAATTAACATAAATGTACATCTTGTAAAAAAATGACGATATGAAAGTTACTTAATATTTATGTAAGTTACGTAAGGGTTTCATAATAGAGGTAATCCATAAATATAAGTTATATATACATATATATTATATTTATAGTATATTTAAATATATAATTATAATTAACTTAATTTATCTTTTAAAAGTAGATTATTAACTATTTAATAATTATTTCCATTTGAACATGGTATTCAATAAGACCTTAATTGATTATTAGTATTGTGTATAAGTATAAATATAAAGTGTATAAGTATAAAGTTGATTAGTTGATATCTATTGACATCCTCGATATATTAAGAATATACGCTAGTCGCTCACATATCTCTCTTACTATAACTATACCACCATACATGGGTATATATGTATACATGCTTAACGATACTATATATATATATATATATATATATATATATATATATATATATATGAGTTATAGTGTTATTGTTATTGTTATTGTTATTGTTATTGTTATTTTCGATGGAGTACTTTCATCCCATCCAGGAACTTAGATGAACTTTTGTGTAACATTAATGCTCTAATGTCGCTTCGAAGCCGCTCTCATGTTAAGGCATCCATGGTTTTAACGAGAGCTGATCATATATTTATTAACAATTATATGAAATCACTTCTAAATATTGTAAGACCTATTTTATTTGTCTGGACGGGGATTAAACCCGCATCCTACTGCTTGTGTGTATGGCGCTTTAGTCAACTGAGCGTATATATGCCATCTTATTATAATTGTAATTAAATAATAAACTGAGGTATACCTTATTTTAAATTATTATTTAATAATAAATATTTACATATGGATGCCTTAAAATGAGAGCAGCTTCGAAGGGACATTAGAGCCATATGGTTATAATAGAAAAGTTCATCTAAGTTCCTGGATGGGATAACAGGACACCACCAAAATAAAATATAAAAAAAATAAAATACAATATATAAATTAAAATTATAATTTAAATATAAATAAATATAATTTCATAATTTAGAGATAAGTTTCTAGAATGTCGCGTATAAGAAGTTCGCATCGATATACTCATCGATATTAATTATAATTAATAATTTATAATAAATAGATGTCGCATTGAACCCATGCGCAAGTCGCTAACCTCTCGCTTGTACCTGCGTCACACAAGCAACCAGTAACGATACGGCGACCACTAGTAACATAGTAGGTGGTTATCTCTCCTTGTCTGTACGTCTTCGTCTGTCTGTCCGTCTGTCTCGTATCCTCCGCTATTAGCGGTATCTCTGTGTGTGTGCGCGCGCTTGTCTACGAGTGTGCGTATGTGTGTGCGTGTGCGCGGTGACGAGTCTGTTCGTATGCGGAGTGGGTGAATAGATGAACTACGGGGTGCTAGGCCTCCTTCTTTTTATAGTCTACTAGTATGTAGGTCACGTGAACGTGTCGAGGTCATAGGTCACATGTGTGTGCGTGTGTGCGTGCGCTCTCGTCACAGATTAATAACGGCGACAGAAATATAGTACGGTTACGCTCCATCGGTTTCGACTAAAAATTATAAAATTGCTTAAAGCATCGGTTTAAAGGTGTACGCGGTGCCTGCAGTTGTATAGTGACGCGCGCGCGTACACACGCACCCACAACCTCGCGTACGTACGCGTCCGCGTGTATACCTAGGTACGCGTTCATGTGCCGGTGTTAAGCGCGCGCACGAACACGCGCACGATGTACGAGCGTATAGATAGTTCACGGGCGTAGGCGTGAAAAAACGCATCGATTGACGCATCGGTTAGGTCCGCGCGCGCGCTCGACAGCGGTGATTCATCATCGCAGCACGTGAATACGATGACGATAGGTACCGACGCCTAGCGGTAGAATAGCGCTTAACACCTTTGCCGATGAGTCATCTTTTTTTGCGATTTCGATTTCGATGTCAGGATATATCACTTAATTACTATTAATAAGGCCTTATAATCCGTTGGGATCTGACCTTTATATAAGGAACAATAGAGTCATGTGGTTATAAGTGAAAACTTTATCTAAGTTCCTGGATGGAATGAAAGGACTCCACCAAATAATAATAACAATACAAGTATATATATGTGAAAGTCTCCTATTACTGACCCCCTCTTAATACCGACCACCTATCGTATCTCAGTAACTATAAGACATATCAAACAATTATATATATATATATATATATATATATAACATATTATTAGTGTAATGATAAATATATTTCATATATGAATAAGTAAATATTCAATCATACAATTGTTATTTGATAAAATGTAATATTCTGGTTTTAATTTTTAAATATTTGAATAATGACTTTTTCTAAAGTCATTGTAAATACATTATTAATTAAAAGCAAACGTAATGCTATGCATAATATTGTAAATTAATTAAATTGTTATCAAAATTTAAAAAATAATTTAATTTTAATAAATATTAACCAATATATATATTAATTATAGCAACCCATATGCTTTTCCTATTACCGACCCCCTAAATTACCTTAATACCGACCCCATGTTATTGTAATATACAATCAAATTCGTATTTTACTTTGAAATATGTCGTAAGTTGTTTGTGTATAATTTATGTAGATTTAGGATTCATGATTCCAGTTGATTATATGAATACTGATTAATAAATAAATATTAAATAATACTATACACTATTTTAATATAAGTACTATACAGTTTAAATTTAAATTTAATATTAATATTCAAACATAAATTCAATAATAAATAAATGTCGTGCATGTTGTAATTAATTATATTTATGTATATCTACTATTTTAATTTGATATTATAATACTAAAATTATTTATACCACGATTATTTTAGGGGTTCGGTAATATAAGAAGGGGGTCAGTATTATGCACATGTATCCAATTACCGATCCCATGTTTATTCTTGTCAATATAATTATATGAATGATTAGAATAGCCACATTATTCTAATAGCCATAATATTACCCTAATTACAAAATTTCAAATAAAAATATTGAATATGATTGAATAAGTTATTACAAATAATCATTTATCGGGGTCGGTAATCGGAGAGTACCACTATACGTATGTGTGCCTTTTTAAGTATGTATATGTGTATACGACTGATCGATTATATGTATGTATTTATGTATGTCTATATATATATATATAGTTCACGTATAATTCACATACTTATCAATAGTATGCCAATACATCAATAGTATTTCTGGTATTTCCCATATATGTTATTAATCTGTATATATATATATATATATATATGGTTTCATTATACACAAATATTACAATGAATGTTATAATGAATGTTTAACGAAAATAATATTATATACATTAGTGATAAGATAGTTTGAAAGTAGAAAATAGTAGCAACATTAGATACGTTAATGTTGAAAATAAATAATAATAAACATATAAGAATAATATATTATTTGAGTTTTCTTCTGATCATTTGATTTTTCAACTTCAAGGTAGATAGCACTTGATTTCGAGAAAAACGATATAAATTATGTTTAGCTATATCTTGCCAGCCTAGCATTGAGGTGACTAGTTATTTTGCTAGAAGATGATAATGAATTTATTGGATCAATCCGATATGCCCGACGGACATTTCCCGTAATTCTTTTAAATATATATGTGATTCTAAATATAAAATTGTATACACGATCGTAGTAATACGTTTGCCGCTGTTTAGAAGACAACTATGTCAGGCTATTTAATTTATCAGTAGTGGAAGCTTGATCGGATAATTGTATATGAAATAATAATCGTGCGGATGACCTGTATAATTATATCTATACGATTACTTGTATTTGTTGTTTATATCAATATAACATCTATCGTTGAGTCAATACGCCATTTAATTATTATTATTATTATTATTATTATTATCATTATCATTATTCAATTCAATTCAAATAATATTATTATTATAGGTATTGTTATTATTGATTGATAATTTATTTATTTAAACAAATACATAATCGACAATATAATCTAAAGTATAAAGTATACATATGTGCTAACGATATCACATATTAGAAATAAACAAAGAATAATACGAAATTAAAAAATTAATGAAATTAAAACGTTGTACAGCTACCGTAAACATAAATGGAAAATAATCGAAAATAGAAATAAATTATATAGTAAAAATAAACGAAAAATTATTGAAATAGAAATAAAAGATAACATCAAAATAATCTAAAATAGAAATAAAATACATTATTTTGTAAGGTATTGTAATAATTCAATAAATAATAATAATCAGAATGACAGCATGTAACGGCATGCCTAAACTGCAGTTCTATATCATTTTGAAAATCGTGTACACCAATACAATAATTAATATCAGGAAACTGGTGGAAACTATCAATAAAGTGTATCAGATAACTTGACAATAATATAGGTCGACTAAGTATTGAACATTTTGGCAAACCACGAGAAGTAGTGTTCTTGATGAATATTAATTGTTAATATTAACGGTAACATTTCTGTTTTTAAGATAACATATGATTCATAATAATCGGTATCTGTTATTCAAATCAAGTTTATAAACTATAGTTATATATATATATATATATATATATATATATATATATATATATTATAGATCTATTATAGATATATCTATGAGAACATAATGATTGCTGGTATAATATGTGTTACTTTTCGATCTGACTAATGATAGATCGATAAATAACAATTCCATATTACTATATGAACGTCTATAAAATAGAAACAGTCAGATAAATTAATGCAGTTTATACGATGAGAAATGTTCTGAATCCTATATTCTATTTGGAATTAGAATATATAAGTGCAATAAATATTCATTAAGTTGCTTATTACGAGTGTTTCCATAATTATGCTTCTAAAGATAAATGTGATATTTTTATAACTTTGATAATATTACTTTATAAATATTATATTTTATTAGAAGAGGTACAACTAATGTATTTTTTTAAATATAAGGTAATGCCCCTATATTAAGATAATTATCAACAATCGCAGATAATGAAATAAGTAAATTTATATATTAATATTTATATATATATTATATTTAAATATTAATTCATACACAAATATATATATATATATATATATATATATCCATTAACGTGTAACATAAACAAGTACACATGTAGATGCATACTTTGCTTTGCGGTAATACATCAGAAGGTGTATCTTAACTATGTCAACTGACTGTATATTCTATTGTCAAGAAAATAACAATAAAAACAAGCACACTGGTAATACGTATACCTTTGTCACCTGCGTTCACTCAAGTGGCACTCAAGTGGCACTTAAGTGACACTTAAACGCCTGTAAAAAGATACAGCTACCTACACTTATTACTGTAGGTAGTATACGTATATATTAAACTATACGTATGTATTACTGTATAAGTTTATATCATAGTATACGTATATACTATAGTATACGTATATATTACGTGACTCTTCACATTACTGTATATTCGAGCGAAGTGACTATATATTATTGTAATTTTACATTATTAATTCGCATACCTCTATACATATTCACATACATATTCACATACATATATATATATATATATATATTACATATTTACCTATGGGAAATACCAGATATACCATTATCAGATTGCCGTACATGCAATGCATTGCCAAAGTTTAATATTTACGATATATATTATAGTAGCGAGTTTATACATATATTAATGTTATATAATATATCATTATGTAATCGATCATTACGTAATAGTTGATACACGAGTCACGTTCTCCACGAAACCTATTCATCAATATATGTCAATGTCATATTATAATATTATATACGCCCATATTGTACTACTCTTTATGGTAGATAATTATATATATATATATATATATATATATAATACACGCACACATATATACACACATATATAATAGGTAGATTGTAGCTACGATTAATGTCATCAAATGTATTACTTTGTATACTATTAATCGACTAGTTAATACAAATCTATTTATAACTATAGTATCGAATGCCTACGAACTAAAGTTGTACCTACTAGTGCAATGAAGTAAAGTGAACCGCTAACATTTTGTATTGATTTCCACGATAGTGCATTTGTTTAGTATCAGTAAATCAGGCATACAATAAAACCAAATATATATATTAATATATGTAGGTACTTAACAATTATATAATATATATTTAATATCGAAATACAATAAACACTTAATATATAATATAATATAAAAATATATACATATATTGATTTATTAAATTGAACACACCTTTACGTTATTTAACTATTATATATGTAGGGTGTTTATACAAACTAATTATTAATCAATAATATATAGAGTAGTGATATTAGTAATGACACTATAGTAGTACTAGTGTTTATAGTAGCATAATTAGAAGTATTAGTAGTAGTAGTAGTAGTAGTAGTAGTAGTAACCTTGTAACCTTGTTACCTACTGGTTTTTACACTGCCATCAACTTCATAATAGAGTTTTCGGCCGTGTTACTTATTTATTTTGGATAAGCGATTGAGAATATGTGAGTTTGTAGCATACGTTTAAAGATTAGAAGACATGGATCTAATGTCATGAGGTATACTGCTCCATAATTTTAGGGCAGCTAAGGAGAATGACATTTCTTGTTTCCGTGAGATATTCTTAAAATTATGGATATGTAGTTTGTATTTGTTGGTAGTTCATTGTAGTCTAGATGGAGTATAGTCAGTCAGTAGTTCGGTCAGATAATCGGGGTTTGTGTGGTGTGTGGCGTAGTGAGTCATAAGTAGTGTTTTATATTGGATGCATTGTGTGATAGGTATCCAGTGGAGTTTTTTTAAGTAGGGAGTTATATGAGTTCTAGAGTATTTTGTTATTCTGTACACAGTAAGTGCAGCAGTGTAAAGTAGTCTATTAAGTGGTACTAATGAGTTTTTGGGAAGTCTATGTAGTAATACATTGCAGTAGTCTAGTCGTGGAAGTATTAGTTAAGTTATGAGAAATTTAGCAAGTTCTGTTATTATCGAAGGTCTTATGAGTCGTATAGTATGTCAAGTTCAGTTAACGGATTTGGATAAGTCATTAGTATGTTGGGAAAAGGTTAGTTTTTCGTTAATTGTTATTCCAAGATTCCTAGCGTATGGAGAGTATTTTATAGTATGATTGTTTATGTGGATGGGTGGTATACATATATGATAGGATTTATGAGGTATTTATCAATATAGCAGTGGTTTTGTGGCTGTTTAGTGATAGTGAATTTGTAGTAAGCCAGTATCGTACATCTTCAAGGCAGTCATTTAGTGTTGATATGTTTGTGGCTGGGTCAGGTAAATTACAGTAAATTTGTATGTCGTCATCGTATGAAATTCAATTTCGGGATATTTATTGAAAATATTTAGTAGGGGAGATAAATAAGTATTCAAAAGGATGGGGGGCAAGAACGGAGCCTTGAGGAACTCCGTGTGATATAAGTCTGGGGTCAGTTGTATGTTATTCGATTGAGATCGAGTTGGTACGGTCGCTGAGGTAGAGAACTACGCGAATGCCGTACCAGTTATGCCGATATATTGTAGTCGGTGAATCATGATGTCGTGACTAATTGTATCAAATGCAGCTGATAGGTCAAGTAGGATGATGATTGAGCAGTAATTTGTTTAGTATGTGGGTTAATGAAGTTTCGGTACTTTTATTTGTAGTATAAGCGCTTTGAATTTCTTTAATAATTTGTATTTATCTAAGTAGTTTGAAAGTTGGGAGTAGACTACTCTTTCGAGAGTTTTTGACATTTACGATAGGTTTGATATGGGGCGTTAGTTTGATAGGTCTGATTTGTCTAATGAAGAGTTATTTATTATTGGAGTTACGTGTGCCAGTTTCATTGAGGAGGGGACAATACCTGATATAAGAGACTTGTCTATTATATTTTTATAGTATGGAGTGAGATGAGTGGATAGTTTGTGTAGCAGTATTGTTGGTATTGGATCGAGTTTACATGATGAATTGACGGCTTGTTGATTGTTGTTACAGTTGGGATGATAAAGGAATCTAATTTGTATATAAATGTTGTTAGTGGTGGAAGCGTTAGAGGAGGAAGGGATTTAATTATTAGCAGTACCTTATTTTTGTAGTATATATCAAAGATTGCAGGTAAGGAGGACAGGGTGATGTCTGGGAGAATACGGGGGGTTATACGACCGAGTAGAGAATTTAATATCTGGAATTAGTTTTTTAGTGTCGTTTCCAGCAGCTTTAATTGTATCAATGTAATACTCATGTTTTGCCTTCTTTATCATAAATCAATATTCACTGGGATGTTGCCTGAAAGAAATTAAGTTGTCATGGCTTCTGAACTTTCTACAAGTTTTTTCAGCGGATCTGAGTTTACGTTTGTATAAGGAAAGCCTGGGGTTGAACAATTTTATATTATTACGTTTGGTGAAAATTGTTGTTGTGATAGGTGTATGTTTGTCTAGTGTTTT
>OZ025242.1:93816051-94043551 GCA_964019155.1 Osedax fenrisi | reverse complement strand
ATTATAGTTTTCTAATATAATGTTACTTATATATTATAACTAGTATTTATTAAAGATAAATTTGTTTACCTAAGGACTTATAGTGAAAACTTACGATAACAAAATGTAGCTCCATTTTTAAATAATATATTATAAATATATAAAATATTATTAATAATTTGACACATACCCGATAACATAATACGCATCAATCGCACACACATACACACACACACTACCATCATTACCTGATTTACCATTGTTATAATGCTAGCTATCCTCTATATTATACGTATACAGTCTATATACTATCTATTATCGATTCCAAATCTAATTATTTAGAATCGGTTTTTAAAAACGATTTCTAAACGAATTATATTGAGAATCGGTTTGTATTTAAGTATTACCTAGGTTATAGGTATATTATTTTTTTAAATATAGAATTAATAAAATATTATACCTATAAGTATTTTAATATATTGATTTAAGGCAAATTAATTATTAATTATTATTTTATATTTAAGTTTATATATATATATATATATATATATATATATATATACTGAATTTAAGTATACTGAATTTAATAAATAAAATATTATTTTAAAAACTAAAATTATTGAATTAATCCTATGTTTTTTTCTACATTATCATAATATCATTCAAGTGACACATTGAACTACAATTTAATCATAAATATATTGATAATATAATTAGAAATTATGTTGAACTAATTACTCAATATTGAATATATAACAATTGAATATTGATTAAAGTTTGTATTCAATATTAAAATGTATTATTTCAAATAAACCGATTCCTGTAGTAATAGTTTAGGAATCTGTTTCAAATAAACCGATACCTATTGTAATAGTTTTGGAATGGGTTTCAAATAAATAGATTCCTATAACAATTTAAAAATCGGTTTCACATAAAACCATACCTAAACTTGAATTTTAGGAATTGATTTTAAACCGATTCTCATGAAGACACTCATGAAACGATAAAAAGTCAATATGAGTCGGATTTGTTTAACTGTCTATACACACTGTGTATAAAGTATATACTTTGTAAAATAAACTATAGTTAAGTAGAAATATAATTAATTACGAGAATTCACATTATTGCGAAGAGGTGTTTTAGGAGGAGGATTGGGAAGAGGAGAGAGGTAGGAAGGGTTGAGTAGTCATTAACCATACACTACACTGCATAGTTACCATAGTAACGCTTCGTATTCAGAGAACCACGGCGAACTACTAGTGCAGTTACTTAGCGAAGGAGGTGGACATCGCACAGTAAGCGTATACGACGACCAGACCGAGGCTATAGGACGCATACGAGAGGACATGAACGATGAGGTGACGGCAACCCTGAACGCCAGGGGGCGACAGCGGGCCCGATATCTCGTGAATTGTTACGTAATCATCTATAGAAACGTTCGTCGGGCTACCCAGCTAATAGAGCGGGTAAGTTTACGTTCGAATAATGATGTGTTTATATACGTATGTATATGCGTATTTATATATATATATATATATATAACTATATTTTAAAGCTACTTTATAATTCCTTGTTTTTGCCTCATATCATGTATTGTTTAGAAATTTGGGGAAATAATTTTAATAATAACCTTCAATGCATTTCAACTCTACAAAAAAAGGCTATTCGAATTGTAAATAAAAACATCTTTAAAATTGTCAATAATATTTTTATTTTGACTAATAATAACAATTTATTTTTAAGTTCTAATATATTACAATTTAAAGATTTAATAATTTATAAAAATATTTTATTCATGCATAATGTACATTTAAAGAAATACCCAAGCAGAATTTCATTATTATTTCCTACATATAATAATATATACAAAAATACTTTTCATAATTTTAAATTACCTTATATAAAATCAAGCCGTCATCATAATTCATTATCATTTAAAGGCCCTAAATCATGGATTAATTTATGTTTAAATAATTTATTATTTACAAAAATGTATATAAAAAACTTTAAAAAAATATTAAAAAAACATCTTTTATCAAAATATGAAAATTAATTAAACAATTGATTGTAATCAATAATTATATAATTTTTTTCTTTTTTTTTACGGGTACTTTTTTTTTTTACTATTTATTATATCTTTCAGTTTATTAATTTTAGTTTTTATGTTGTATTTTTGTTTGGTTAGTTATTTCATTTCATTTATAGTTTGGTATTCAGAATTCAACTCGTTTCTGTGATTTTTTATATAACTTTACATATTTATTTTTAAACTTGACTTATTGATACATATTTTTTTATTCTTTACATCATCTATTTTAAACTTGACTTATTGATACATATTTTTTATTCTTTACATCATTTATTTTAACTTGACTTATTGATACATATTTTTTATTCTTTACATTTTAATTATTTATATTTACATTTTTTACTCATGAGAATCTAACTTATCTAGAATATGATGATTGGGGAAGTCCTCGCAAAAACAAATTCATTTGTTTATTAACTTCTCCATTATTTCATGCTATACAACATGAAATAATAAATCTGAATTATTTATATACCTCTATATATAATAGTGATTTAATTATTCAAATCTAGAGAACTTTAGAAATGTTAATGTTAGTTCTCGATGTCTTCATATCTTGACAATCTGTTATGTCGTGTCGGTACTTTTGTTCGCAATATTATATTATTTCAAGATAATCTTAAAACTCGTACGCATCACAACATAATATACCCACCCACGTTATATTTACGAAAGAATAATATTAATAATAATCAAATCATAAGTATATATATATATATATATATATACACACTAATGATTACAAAGATAACAATTTCACTCGAGTAGTTAAGAAGCGAAGTCGGCGACACGCTATTTCACGGCGGCCGGGGGGCGTGGCTACTGGTAGTGGCGGCGGGTCGTCACCAAGGTCATAGGTCACCGAGAGAACGTATCGTCTACGTGGACACCGACACCGGGGAGATCACGACCACCACGACCGGAAGTAGTCGACTCCACCTCACCGGAAGTGGTAAGGCTGCCGGGTCACTGGATATAGGCGTCGTTCTCGACCGAGCGTGGCGTAAGAAAGTGCTGAGAATCGCGTCAATTAACGTTAGCGCCCGCCACTTATTCGTATCAAGTTAGAAACCATCGGTTTCTTAAGGTTTCATAAGATTTCATAAGGCCGAAGTCCAACTAGATTCGATGTCGTCACGCTCGAATGATTAGACGTACGAATAATACGTGTCGTAATTTGGCCTAGATGAATGTTAATAGTCCGCGCAGCCACTGCTATATGTATTCGATTGATTGATTGACAGTTTATTTAAACACTTAAATAAATCATAAATAATTTCTCAAAAGTGTATATATAGAATACAGGTATATACAGGTAAAACAATAAATACCATTAATAATAATAAAATAAAATAGAATAAACCGTACGAAAATTAATAAATATAATAATAATGACAAACAATATTAGTATTACAGGTTGAAACCTGATATCAATTGTTGTATATATTTCATGAATGTTTTATGCGATTTTATGGATCTAATATAGGGTGGGAGTGAATTCCATAGTTTTTGACCAATATAACTCAGTGCCCGAGTATTAATTTTTGAGGGACGGTGAATAGGGGTAGATAGAAGAGCAGATGTATGGTTTCTAAGATATGGAAGTTAATATCTTTGTACTAGAGAAGCAGAAATATAAGAGGGATAATTCGAAGTGAATATTGAGGAATGAACATAAATGAATACATATGTATACGATTTGTATACAACTTATATACCGCGCAATACGAAAAATGTTCTATTGTTTAAATCAGTATAATAGATTTCTGTACGATGTACGACAAGCCGGTTCGTATAGCATGTTTTTTTTATAGAATAGATAAAATCTCTCTACGTATATTAAGATATAATCTATAGAAAGCAAAATCCGAAAACAAAAATTAGATCCATACATTAGTTATTGAGCGATTTTTCCTAGAAAATTAGTATGGGATAGATACAAATGTTAATATGGGGTTAATAGGACGTGATTTAAATTGAGTATTAATCAGTTTGTATACACCATATTTTAATAAAAACACATACATTCTCTTATTATTATATTTTATTGTATGTCGATAACAAATTTAAAATATTTTCTGGATTTTTTGCAAATTCCTAGAAATATTTGATAAAATACGATTTATGTTGTTTTTTTTATTTAGAATTAAAAAAATAATAATAATAATTATATGTTATATATACATATTAATAGCAATATATCACTTTATTTTTATTATTTATTAATTTAATAATTTAAAATAAAATTATGATTAACAATTTATAATATAATTTTGTTGTTGGATTTTTCACTGGCCTCCAAAAAAAATTGTGGCATATTTTTTTGATTTTTGTTTATTGTATATATATATATATATATATATAAATGTATACAATATATAATATATAAGATATATCTTGAGTATATTATTGATTTTATAATAAATATAATTTATTAATTAAATGTATTAAATTTATCATATTTAATAGTTACATTTTTATTTGTTAAATTCCGAAGATATTACATATAATATTATATGCATTTTGTAAATCATATAACGCTCTTAAACTACTGAATTATGTTCATTTTTATTAATAACATCTTAATACACGTGCAATATCATTTAAGAATCATCTATGGCTTTTCTATTCTAAAAAGTACGATCCGGCTTAGCGTACACCGTACGACTATAAGATAAATATCTCTATAAGATAACAATTATCATTATTTTTTTATTTTGCGATCACCCTTAACGTACGTCATACGTTGTAAGTTGTATAATGTTGAAGTATTCGGATGATAGTCACTACTTGATGTACTCTTATTAGTCATTACATTGTATGTATACGCTAACATATGATAAACACATACATACAATATATGTTGTATATTACAAAGTATATGTATTCATATACTGTATACAAATTTATAATATATATATATATATATATATATATATATATTTATATATATATAAATACGTGACTGTAAATTAATATATACATAAATATAATGTATTGTATATAATAGATATATCTATTGGTATTATATATATATATATATATATATATATATATATATATATATATATATATATATATATCTACACACAAATATATATATATATATATATATAAATATAATGAGTATTATCACTATGTATTAGGTAAATAACCGATGTAAATAATACTACTGATCGGACACAACGCAGCCGGCTACAGGTGTTGTTAAATAATATTAACTTGGCGATGTCACGTGATATATTAACTTGATCGTGTCACGTGATATATTACCTTAGATATGTCACGTGGTGTATGTTGTTTTAAATATCGAAACGCTTTTGGAATAACAACGAGACGTATGATATATATATATATATATATATAATACAATGCAACACAAGTAACTCATCATCACAATATGAATAATATGCGTATGTATATCATTTAAATTCTACGACATAAGAACATTCCATCACGAAGACCTACCGACGCGCGTGTCGGATAGTTAGTTATCGCGAAGGTCGTGTCCTCGCTAACGGACACGTAGGACATACACGCGCTACACTCGTAACACGAGAAGCGAAGGTCGTGTCCTCGCTAACGTACACGTAGGACATACACGCGCTACAATCGTAACACGAGACGGTCACGTGCACGATCACGTGTTACACGTGTGTGTTTGTGTAGTGCGCGCGTGTGTGCAATACAGATTACGTAATCGACTAACACCGCACGCTTATAATGAAATCTATATAGGTCATATATGATATATAGGTCACTTCGCATATCTAATGTTGTATACATGCCATGAGTATATATACATTTTTTACTTTTGTGTTATATATATATATATATATATATATATATATATGTAATATATATGTCACCTATAGCGTATACACTCTGTCTACTGTGATAATAATCAACTAAAACCCTGTATTAATAACATATAAAACTGACTCACAAATAATAACCTACTATATTATAAATAACATTATAAACATAATTACTAAATTTAAGCAGATAATCCCAGACAATCCTATTACTAAATCTATTTTTAGATGACGATATAATTAAGCTTACCGAATACAGCAACTGCATCGGTGTTCGACATTCGACAGTTGATTAATATATATACATTATTAAGGGAATGTCACACACCTTGTTTAGGTTAAAATATTGTTATATTTACAAATTTATTTATTTTATTATACTGCTTTATGATATGTTTTTAATATTTGTAAACAAATTATTTATAAATACAGTCCAGAATTGACATAAAAGTGTTTTTTTTGATATATAATAAAATAAAAAATATATAATTATTTAATTTATTATTGAATTTAGATGCCTAGCTGATAAATATTATTTTACAGTATGTTATATCTTATATAAGATAGTGTTTGTACTCATATATAATATGATGTTACTGATCAATCGTATATCAGTTACAAATAACATATATATATATATATAATATATAATCTCCAGTAAGTAAAGTAATCAAAGATCGTAATCAGATTACAATCCAGCAAGTAATCAGATGACTATCATGGTGCTAGTATGTATTGATTACGATCACATATTACAATTCGATTACAATCATTGATATTCATTCGGTTATGAACATTGATTTAATGTGTGATCTGTTAACTATCATTGATTATAATTATATTAATATCAATATGATATAAATGTGTTCTGAGAAGTCATAGAATTATAGTTTACAAATACCAATCTATGTGAGAAGTTGACGATCAATGATTACCAACTGATTGTAAATCAATGTTAGTTAACTATCATTGATTACAATCATATTAAAATCAATGATTTAAATCATTACACTTAAAATGATAAGTGTAGTTAGTAATCAAAGCATAGTTGCTTATAAATGATTGTAATATGATTGTAATCGTATTATGATAAGTTAAGCACAAATCATGACGATGATCAAACTATCACTGATTTATTTAATAACTGGGATAATATAAATTATCATATTATATTGTTATTGTTGCTAAACTTCAAATGGTTTTTTCTTAAAATAGTGAATTTATACTAACAGTGCATGTATAAAGGCTCTACATATAACAACTATTATAGCTATATTATTATTATTTGTGTATTATACAAAGAACATCTTTTTGTATATTACCATAGAGATATATTTCATAAATATTATTTTCTAATAATAGTAAACATACAATTTCTATAGAATAAATGTAAATAAATAAAAATTTAAAATGGTAATTTATATATATATATATATATACATAATAGTTTATATATAATACATATTATAAATATGTGTATATTATAGTATATATGTACATATTATAAATACAACACAAAAACAGATTGATTTAATGAATATAATTCTGCCACCGAATACGCCAGACTATTAATAGACCATATACTGCCTATCTAGTTACATGTACGCGTCATCGATATAAAGAAGCCTCTCTCTATATCGATGACATGCATGTAACCATGCTTGGTAAACTGTGAAATGGCGTGCCAACCGTGACATCTCCTATCTAACTACTTATATAACTAATACTTATAACACTGATTAAGACTAGTATTGTGTGTCTCAATACGCACTGGATATGATAAGATCATAAACTCGACCGGGCTATTAACTGCTATATTGGTATAGGCTTTAAACATACTACTAGTAGTTCATAGGTATTACAACTAAACTTAACTGGCTTACTATATTATATATATATATATATATATATATAAAAATGCAACCTAAACTTCAAACGATATAACGTTAATTAGACTTAAAAAACACTCAATACTAACCGCCCTTCCCACATTAGCACCGTCTCCTATGACACACGCTTCCAACCCGATCGGGTCGTTAATCTGCCTCACCGTTACGTATTCATCTAATAACTACATACGAAACTTAAACGGAGACTAACATTTCAGTAGACTTATAACTATGTAGAACATAACATATACATTATATGATATACTATAGCATATGATATAATATACTATTCTTCAGGTATTACATAATCGTATTAAGTTAATTACGTCATCTGAATCTGTATCTACATTACACTTAGACACGTGATCTATACGTTAACCACGTGACTATTCTATCCCACTTATCTTCCATATTATTACATATATAACCTACGTACTACTAATCTATTTCCTAACTAATATATAATAGTCGTTCATTTATATTTTCGTATTGTTTTTCATACGACTTATACTTTGATGATTTCACACAAATTAATATATGATGTATAAATATTACTTTACAAAACAATAAAATATATGTATATATATATATGTGTGTGTGTATATATCTATGTATACTGTATCTAAAAATAAACTGAAAAGGATAAATTAAAAATGTATCTGATAATGTATGTTATTGTTATTGCTATTTTTATTTGGTAGAGTCCTTACATCCCACCCAGGAAGTGTTGTTACCCATCTATTAAGTGTTCACTTATAACCATATATGGCTCTAATGTCCCTTCGAAACCGCTCTCATGTTAAAGCATCTATGGTTTTAACGAGAGCCGATCAATTATTTATATACCATTATATATGATCACTTCTAAATATTATTTAAGACCCATTTTTTAATACTAATTAATGATCCATACAAGGCTCGAACCGCATCATACTAATTGTATATGTGTGTGTTTTTTAATTCTTTTTTAATACGATTATGATGTATTACACTAGTGTACCCGAGTGAAGGACATACGTGTATATAGGTCACGTGAGTGCAATACGTGTAGTGCTATAGGCCACATGGGTGGGTAAGCCTGGATGTAGGGGGTACCTATAGAGCTGGCTGTAAGGGGTTCATTTAGGGTGTAGGGGGGCTATAAGACTGGTTGTGGGGGGGTTCATTTAGAGTGTAGGGGGGGGGGTATAATGCTGGCTATGGGGGTTCATTTAGAGTGTAGGGGGGGGCTATAAGGCTGTATGTGGGGGGTTCCTTTAGGGTGTAGTGGGGGGGGGGTTATAAGGATGGCTGTGGGGGGTTCATTTAGGATGTAGGGTGCATTTAGGGCAGAACCTTTATAGAACGCTTGTAAGCATAGTTTTTATATAATATATATTATTTATAAAGTATATTATTAATCGCATTTATTATTACAAATGAATAATAATAATAATAATAGTATAAGAGGTAGTTCTTACACTCATATTGATACCTAACTCATATTGGACATATCGATATATCAACTTGTAAATGAACTCCATAAAAATGTAAATAATAACAATATAAATAAAAATAAACTAAAACAATTAAATTATAATAGCAATAGATAATATAAATACAAAAATATAAAAAAAAATGAATCTAATTATATAATAACATATGTGATTATATTATCGGTTACATATATTACACTAATAACTTAATACTGGATATAGTATATTTATTTATATATATATAATATATATATATATACATATAATATATAAGTATTATATATATCATGAAAAACCGGCTCTGAGATTTTCATTCATTTCTACAATTTTATACAAATAATTAAATTAATAAATTAATTTAAGTAATTCATTGATTAATCACATTGTATTAAATATGAAAATCGTGAATTTAAGTAATATATCATAAATGTACACATACAAAAACATATATATATATATATATATATATATATATATATATCATATTTAATTATACATTTTGTTATAATATTTAAAGTAGATATATTATACTAATACGCATCATTGTGGTCCTCTCTCACATCATGTAAACACATACATGCAGCTTCCGGTGTTCCATTTCAAGGTAACAGAGAACGGAAGTACCGTATGGAAGGGCGTTTGTGTCGAGATTCTAGATGCCCTGGCGGAGAAACTTTCATTCAAGTTTGTGACACTTTCGCATACGTTTTAATCATATGTAATCTTATATCGTTATCTTATAACACTTATATTATAATTATTAGAATTATTAAAATTCACATATATATATATATATATATATATATATATATATACATATTCATTAATAATTTATATTATAATTATTATAATTATAAGAATTAATAAAATTAATAGAATTATTTAAATTATTAGAATTATTAAAAGTATTAGAATTATTAATATTTATAATATAAATGTTATATTAATGTGAATGAATGAATTATATTTATTTTACTTATATAATATAAAAAAATTAATAAATAATACACATGGCATATGTATACAATATAATATAGTTAAATAATGAGTAAAAAAGGAACCCTTTATTAGCAATATGCTTTCGAGAAAGGATTCCACACAAAAATATATAAGTATTAAAGAACAAAAACAAAAGAAATATGATAATAATATAACTATAATAATATATAATGAAATTAAATTACATAGTGAATCAAATAGCTCCAATCTTACGTGCAGCAAACATCTACTCACAATATGAACACATGGCATGCCCGAATGGCCTTTATCGGCTACATGTCTTCGTATATTAGTCCAAAAGGATTTTATTGGTATGGGAAATTAACCTAATACGGACACTTTAACAATAAATGGTCTTAACTTTTTATGACTCATTATTTGTATTCAAAAATTACAATATATTAATATTATATGATTATAGATATTATTGTAATTTTAAAATTTTAATTAAAATTTGAATTCCATAGATAACGGGGGTGTCCGTATTCGGTACCCATTTCCGAATACGGACACCCTGTGTTATAATACGGACACCCTATATACCACTAGATAAACTATATATTATTGATGAATCAATCAGACAAATTACAATTACGGTATTTATAATTAATTTTATAAAAAATATATTGTAATTTAATTAGTTAATAATTTATTTATTTTTATTATTTTTTAATTAATAATACAATTTAAGTATCTACATAATAATTTATTTGGAATTAGCTTTATTGGTGGTATTAATATTATAACGCACGCGATTTTTATGAAAATCAGAATTGTTCATACGCTGCGTGCTGATTGGTTATAGGGTGTCCGTATTAATACCATTAGAGTGTCCGTATTAGGGACTTATATGACCTATAGATGTATGCTTATAACTTAATGAATATTTGATAAAAATATAGAAATTTAAAATACAATATTTAGAATGCTATATTTTTTAATAATATAGTGTTATATTTTATATCGATGCATTTGCATAATCTTGAGAAGGTTTTAAGTTGACATTTTTTTTCATAAATTTAAAAACGTAATACAAAATCAGTTTATTGTATATATCAGCAATATTTTGAATAATTAAAAAATAAAAAATACTTTTTAAGACTATTTATATAATTATGAATATTTTATTCATTAAACATTTTTAGGTAGGATTTATGGTTTCTGAGATACCGAGAGTTTCCGTATTCGGGCACTGTCCGTATTCGGTTACTTTCCCCTATATAATATTTTCTATCATAGAAAACCTTAATAAGGAATAATTAACGGTCATGTGTATATGCTATGAATAGCGTTAAATACACGTAACACAAGAGTACTATAAGAAACAAGATGTAAATAAATAAAAATAAATATAGGTATAATTGAGCAATACAAAATAATAATAAATTTGAATAATATAATAATAGCATAATAAATAAATAATATCTTCAATATCAGGATAAGTCGTTCACTTGTTAAAGCTGGCTCCTGTCTCCGATATCTGTTTCTTAAATGAAGTAAACTAGAAAATGAATGAATACAATTAGATGAATAATATTTACTAATATAGAATTTCTTTAACTTATTTTTAAAAATACTATAAGTAATTGAATTGTTGATAATTAAATCAAATTCATTCCAAAGAATACAACCAGAAATAGACAAACATTTAATCTTTTTATTGAGTTTACTCATTTTAATATGGAATAATTTATCATTTCTGAAATTGTATCTTGAATATTTTTTGACATATTTTACTTGTACAATATTAGGTAACTTATTGTGAAATGCTTTATACATATAATTTAACATATTCAAGTCATTGAACTTTAGTATATTTAATTTTTTATAAATATATGTATATATAATATATATATATATATATATATATATATATATATATATATATATATATATATATATATATATATATATATATAGTGTATATTATATACTATATATGTTGTATTATGATATGTATATGTTATATAATATAAATATCACAATACAAATAAATATATATATATATATATGTATATATATATATATATATATAGATATTATAATACATATTGTATTATATTATATTATGTGTGTATTAATAATTAATAACATACATAATAATTTTTCCACAAAACAGCATTAATATAAAAACCACCACTGGCTACCTCCATTAGTATAAATAATATAAATGTTTTATACGTACCAACAGGTATATAAGTGCGACTGATTATGATTATAAATAACCTGGAAGACTGCATTATCTATAGTATATATGTGTACATTGTATTGTGTAGACCATATATATATACAGTGAAAGCCGCTTACATCGACATGGCTGCGTTAGCTCCAAAAATGTCGATATAGGCGGATTGTCGATATGAGCGACAGGGGTGTAGCCCTAATGATGTATAACGCATTAGTTTATTTATAATTAATTGTATATAATAATATAATATATGCATATAATATAATAACATAAAAGGTTTAATTACATGTTTATTAAATAATAAATATGTATTTACTAAAAATTTATATATAAACTAACAATATTTTGTAAGGGATGTTGCTTAGCGGATTGTATTTTATTTAAGTGTATATTATCAATATGTGATTGTATTGTGCATATATGCATGTATATATATACATGTATTTATATTACTGTTATCGTGATTGATATGACTATTTTTATACAATTGGATTTCTTGTAACATATTTAAAACTACAGACGTTGGTTTTTCAATAATTGGATCATGTACTCATTAACATCTTCTTTATGTTTTGTGAGTGTAAGTGATCGTATTATCGACAGTCTAGATAATATACAATTATCATATGGTAACATATTTCTATCAATTGATACATAATTGTTATATAATCTTATAAGAATCATTTGAATTGTTATAATTGTCATAAATAAATATTAATTTATGTAAATCGAAATCATCACAATTTGCAATATCACTGGTATCATATATAATTGTACAATCGTCTGGATCATTGTTTTATAAAAATTTACATTTACTTTATTAAATATAACATATAGGATATAGAACAAATAAAAAACCTAATGGAAACTAATGACGTAACAATTCGTGATGCGACATGTTAGCAAGTAACGCCAATACCTTTGATACAATTGATCTTATGACCAAAATCTATTTGATTAATTGTTAATTACAATTTAGCTCATATACCTCCATCTGGCGATGCAATGCATGATATATATATACCATATAATAGTTTATAGTATTACCGTGCCATATGGTACTATAATACAATATATGTAACTATATATAGTATTACTTATAATGGTTAACATGGTATTGATATATAAATTGAATATAAATATATACCTACACAATGAGTCATAGGTGTTAGTACGTAATAGTGACGCCAGTAATTAAGGGTACTATATACTACTGAAACAATACTATATGACTACGGATTGTATAGTTCATTGTTACTTTCCTACTTTTTACTTATGTTAATGTTTTGATATTTATATATGATAATATCGTTCATACATCCTACAATAGTAGACAATCCAATACCCAGTACCTCTGCCACAATCTTTCTCTCCTTTCCATTTTAATATTATTGATAGCAGTAGCTTTATCAACGATAGAAATTTACGTTTTGGCATCATTACAATAATTTAATAAATTAAATAAGACATACGTAATTATATCACATTACATATTTTTAGGCGTATCTAAATATTGACCAATTACGTAAGATATTAAAGATCAAGTTATTTATAGATATACTGACGATATTGAGTAGTAGGGGAATAGCAATGAATACTATGGGAATACTTTTCATACAAATTAAAATTTGTAAATAATTTGTTTTATAATCAAATTTGTCGATATAAGTGGATTCAATTACAAATATTACCTTATAAGTATGTCGATAATGCCGAATTATCGATATCAATGGATTGTCGATGTACACGGATAAATGTACATGTAAATAGGTGTATATCCAACAAAAATATCTCGAAATGTCGATGTAGCCGAATTATCGATGTACGTGGATGTCGAAGTAATCGGCTTTCACTGTATATATATATATATATATATATATATATATATATATATATGTATATATATAGACAATAATACAAAAGGACGGACCAGATAAGGGAGAACAAAGACACATTATTCGTTATGGACTGGATAATAATAGATAATACATTATGATTGCATTGTATAGACGAAAGGTGCGTATACACATTATAATGTTAAGATAGGTGCACATAAAGGAGGATTATATTATTATAGGAGAGGAGAGCTATGATATCATATTTTAGGGTTCTCGATGAGTCAATGGTATACGTAGCAAATGAATAAATGAACTTTTACCAAAATCATAATATAGGATAGGATAGGATAGGATGGTTTATTTATACACCAAATATGGTAAAGAAAGATTACCCTCACTAGTGTTGGGAACGAACAAACAAAACGAAACAATAACATTAAATAAGGTAGCAATATAATATATAAAAATATAGATGGAACCAGATCAACATCAAGGAAATGGTTACTTTAAGTTTACATTTAAATAGTAATTGAGACTATTAGCAAATACGTGAGGCGACTTCAATCTTCGTAGGCGGTAAGGCAACAGATTCCATGTAGTAGGAGCCATGTTTGTAAAGGAGCGAGAACGCATCACTTACGAGTAACAGGTAAGTCAAGTGTATACTAGTAATAGTATATACTATAGTGTGGCATCAGACGAGCGCAGATGTGGGAGGATGTTGCGACGAGTAAGCAATCCACGTAAGTATGCAGGTCTGCCTAGGAATAGTGTTTTATATGTTAAGCAGAGAAGCCTAAATTGACACCGTTTTCTAAACGATAGCCATTTCATATTGCATTGGTGGGTGTCAGTTAAAGTATGATGTCAGTTATACTATGATGATAATTTGGAATATTATATAAATATCACAAAATCATATAGGTAGGAAGTGAATGAGATTCTTAAATGTAGAAGATAAGTAATATAAGAGGCTGGTGCCAACATTACAGCATTGAGGAGAATCGAAATAGAATCGTTTGTTTAAAATGGAATCGGGTAATATATGCAATTAATATAGTTAATACACAGTTAATAGTATTAACTTAATACTAATGATAAGTACGGAACAAGTATGTATAAATAACACGATTAACTACGCCACAGTACACATACTGATACTATATCTCGATGATATAATGTACAATGTACGATGAATATGTCACATATATATATAAATAATTATACATACACACCCATACATATATATATATATATATATATATATACACACTTACATACATATCAAGATTACATGTATAATTAGCACGCATGCGTATTACTAAACTAGGTCGCATGGTACTAAACTATAGTTATACACACACACACACACACACACACACACACGCACACACGTACTATATGCGGATATATCACTATGCTAGTTACGTGCTCATTGACGGGGGGGGGGGGTGTGAAGTTGTTCAGGGTACATTGTACCCGATCTTGTAAAGTGCACCCCATTGTAAAGGTGTGCGCGTGTATAATAAAGAGTTCATCGGTATCTTATATCTGATCTCGATTAAGAGTACCAATATTCACAAACGTTTGCGTACGATATATATACATATATATATATATATATATATATATATATATATATATATATATACATATATATATATATATATATATATATATATATATATATATATATATAGCATACAATGTTATACATGTGCATTCATTATAACTATTATATTAACTTTTAAGTTATACTCACCAAACTCTATAAGAGGAAGTTAGGATACATCATTACATGATTAATCTATCGGAATTCATCTCGTACGTTGACCTACATTATTTGATAGTTAATCATCGTTACACCTACGTCATTACGTAACGTAGAACATGACTCACCGCAGTTACACAATAGTGGAACCACGTGATCAGATGTGGGGCAGTGGAGACAGTAACGGGTCGTGGAACGGAATGATCAGAATGGTTATCGATAAGGTTCTGACGGCGCATGTGTATTCATCATCATCATCTACATCATCATCATCTACATCATCCTCTACATCAACATCTACATCATCATCTACATCATCATCTACATCATCCTCTACATCAACATCTACATCATCATCTACATCAACATCATATATATCATCATCTAAATTAACATCTACGATAACATAATCTACATCATCATCTACATCATCATATACGTCATCATCTACATCATCATCATCTACATCATCATCTACATCATCATAAGCATAATCATCTACATCATCATATATATCATCATCTTCATCATCATCTACATCAACATCATCTACATCATCATCTACATCATCAGATACATCAACATCTACATCAACATCTACATCATCGTTATCATCATATTCATCTTAAGAACTATCATCATCATTATTATATCATAATTATCTTATCATCATAGTTATGAGTATCATCACCATCATCATCACCGTCATCATCATCAACAACACTAATAATATAATTATCATTATTATCATCACCATCATCACCATCATGATCATCAGCATCAGTATCATTTTCATCGTCAAAATAATTATCAACGACAACAACTACAACATTAGTATCATCATCTTCACCGGCATTGCGATTTTACCGAGATATCGAGATTGTACTTTATATCTGTATACGTATATGCATTACGGATGATACCTACGTAGATGTTATATACGTATATGCATATAATGCATGCATTACAGATGATACCTGCGTAGATGTTAACTTCATACGTATATGTAATATATAGTATTAGTATATGTATTAGTATTAGTATTATATAGTATATGAATGCATTATATACAGAGGAGATAATTAATGTTGAATAATAAAAAAGGTAATGTTAAGATGAAAGGTACACACACACACGCGCACACACACGTGTAAGCAGCACAGTAACACGTATACACATACATATACACATACCCGTACGGATACACGCATATACGTGTCGATACTATATGTTCTGCTATAGCATATATACCATTGTAGTAATGAATTTCAATTGTTACACCATTTATATTCATAATAGTTATAATTAAATGTATTACTACTAGATAGATATTTTATTACATATACATAAATATATATATATATATATATATATATATATATATATATGTATATATATATATGTATATATTAACAGGAAGTGGACTTTGCCCTAGCTAAATTTACGAAGACTAGCTCTAGAAAGACTGTGGTCGACTTCGCCACCTCGTTCTGGTTCGGTCCTTCAGTAATGGTAGGTATGTATGCATCAGTTGCATACGTTTGTTATGCATGCATTAGTTGCATACGTGTGTTATGCATGCATTAGTTGCATACGTGTGTTATGCATGCATCAGTTACATGCGTGTGTTATGCATGAATTAGTTGCATAAGCGAAGATATGTTAATAATACTCTTATCCGCATCATACATTTTTGTAAAGACATCGTAAACAGTAATAACTAAATATATTAATATATATAATTATAATAATAATTAGTATATATAATTAGTAATAATTATTACTAATTAGCAAGACAATAACACTAATTAAATAATTTACCATAATTAATGAATGTTATGAATGACTATAGGTATTCTAATATATGTCCAATGCTTCCAAATAACCTTATAGTATACCTATATAGTATACTTATACTATAAAAATCATTATAATGATTTGTATTTATTAATAATATATATACACATAACTCATACAAATGGAGCCCTCGAGAAGTTATAGTCTTTATTTGTCATGAATAACTGTGAGAGCACAGGACAATACGCAGCAAATATTTCAAAATGTTGGTTTTTGATAAATACACGAGAAAAATAAGTACATACCTGGATAGAACCCTGGAACTCTCGTTTACTAGCTGTATACTGTTGAACTGAGCCATAGGCCAAGTGCAATATATGTATATATATATAATATTAATTTAAATAATTAACAAGTTTATTGAGTAGGTTACAGTTCAATATAACACATACTAATTAGGTACCCTAACTTACATTAAATACATTATAAAAAAATTATTGAAAAATATGTTCTATTTTTATTATTATTAGTTCAATATCAATTCCTATATTAATGTAGCTCAATAAATAATGTGCATTAATTGTATTTCTGTTAACAATACTATTCAACATATATTATCGTTATTTATATATAGTTTATTGACAAAAACACATGGTGGTTATAGGCGTCGTTAGATAATAATAAAGAAAAACAAAAATAAATAAAAAATGAATAATAAAACGGAACAAATTACAATGATTTAGACATACAATTTACATTTAAACAATGAAAGTGATGTTACACAACGAATATCATAAGGTAGTGAATTCTAGCTTTTCGGATCAATAACCGAGAAAGCTAATTCAGAATATGCCAACGATGTATATCGTTGCACTAACTTCATGATGTGGCACTTCCGACTGGATCTGTTCGAACTTTGAATAGTAATGGATTGAACTAAATATTCAGGAAATCCACGGTGTATAGCATTATGTGTAATATACAATATCCTATGTATACAAATATATCTAAACTTAAGCCAACTTAATGATCTCTATTGAGGCAAAGTTTAGTTTATATAATACACGTATAGCACGATGTTGAATACGCTCAAGTGTGTACATAAGGTTAACAGGTAAATTACATAATAATGAACAGCAATATATAAGTCTGCTGAATATTAGCGAGTGAATTAAACATTTCGTCATGGCGAAGGTAAGCTTATTACGAGAATTTCTAATATTATATAGAAAATAGTTGGCAGTGCGAATCATGTTATTAATATGTGGAGAGTAGTCTAGGTGAGAGGTTAGAGTGAAACCGAGGGTAGTTATAGATTCAGAAGTTGATTGAGATAGTAAAAAAAGGATGAGTGATCGATAAAGGAGAACTGGGTCTCGAACATATGATAGTATCAGTTTTAGTAATATTTAAGAACATGGAGTTATGATAAAACTATTCAGTGAGATCAGTAATACAATTAAATATGGACATTTGAATCAGATCAGAATCACTAGAACTAGGAAATGACGTATATATCTGTAGATCATCGGCATAAAGATGATAGTGAATATTGGGATATTTGTGAAAAATTGATTTAGTAGGAAGAATATAAATAATGAATAATATATGCCCAAGAACAGAGCCTTGTGGAACACCATATATGTTAACATAAGGAGGAGACAATGAATAGTTAATATTCACAGAAGATGTTCTAGATGAAACAAAATACATAAACTAAACTGTGGACTTGACCGTATATACCAATTTCATTAAGTCTAATGGAAAGATTATTATGATCTAGGGAATCAAAGGCACTATATAAGTCAAGTAGTACGAGATAGCATGGGCTTTATTATCAATAGATATGAGAATATCATTAATGATTAAAGTAAGGACAGATTCGGTACTACGATGAGTAAGATACTCACTTTGATATTTGTCAACAATAGCATTGGACATAATATAATTAATAAGTTAAGTGGATACAACTCTTTCTAAGGTATTAGATATTGATGATAACTGAGATATTGGACGATAACTTAATAAATTAGAATGGTCAAGAGTAGTTTTTTTTTAAATAGGAATAATATATGAATATTTCATGGAGTATGGAACAATAGATGATATAAGAGATCTATGAATGATTTCAGTAATAAGTCCAATAAAAGATGGTGATAATGAACGAAGTAGATTGAGTGGAATTGGATCAAATGGGGAATTAGTTACCAAGGATATCATCAGAGAGAGTACAAAGTCAAATGTCGCAGCTGAAACATGACCAATGATTTAGATTGGATGTTAAATTGGGATTGAGTCGTACCGAGTTGATGTGTTGAAGTAAAAAGAGTTATCACATAGTGTCTATTATTATGATTACATTTATTTAGATCTCTATTGGTATTATTATATTTTCCACTTCGTATTATTAATTTTAACAATACAATCTTAAAATAATATAATACATATTATAGTTATTAGTTCAATTTGTAATACTATACGTACCAGTAGATAATTGATTTTGAATATTTATAAATATAAAAACATCATAACGCAAATGAGTTCAATAAGTGTGGGATTGTCTATCTTTGCTATTATAGATATTTATTTATCTGATTGTATAGCATTAACATACACACATATATATATATATATATATATATATATATATATATATTTATATACATGACGATTTTAATGTGATATATTTATAACATAAACACATGTAATGATACATACATTAATTAAATCCTCAAGAGCGTAAAGCAATATGATACATATATGTATATATATATATATATATATATATATATATATATATATATATATATATATATATATATATATATATAAATAATTGATGAGGTTATATTTTGTATAAATGTAATCTTTCTATTGCTACAGTTAATACAATAAGAGAAATATATCACTGAATTGGAATGTCGCGTTTAGGTAAAATAGTCTGTATAGTTTATTCTATATAGTTAATACTATATGCTAACTTTAAGGGGTCATATGGTTATGGGGTAGTTGGGTTATGTGGGTTACGAGGTTATGTGGTTTACGGGTTATGGGATAATGATTATATAACAATATATAAGTTAAATACACAAATTATATATTATTTTATTTTAAGTCCTAAAACGTATATATATATATTTATACTTCTTTTCCCATTTCCTGTGAATCCAACTCTATTCAACTGTCTATTCTTAACTGCTTCACATAACTTACTGACTGGTTCTCCCATAATTCTTTATCAATTAATATGACCAAAACTGACACCATCATTCTCTCCAGACATACCTACCCCCTAATCATCACCCACCCCTTCATACCTCACAATCCATAACAACTCTTGGTTTCACCATCAACTCCCACCTAGATTACTCTGACCACATATCTATAATGATTCGCAATGCTAACTATTTTCTTTATAACATTGGAAAATCACACAATATATTGACTTTTTAAATGAATAAAAGTCTAATACACTCGCTAGTCTTCAGTAGACTTATACACTGCTGTTCACTTTTATGAAATCTACCTCTAAAGTTTATGTTTACACTTGAGATGATACAACGACGTGCTATACGACCCTTTTTAAACTGAAGTTCTCTTCAATAGTATCAATATAGACCCTGATACGATCACTCGGCTGGCTTAAGTTTATGTATCTCTGCAGGTAGGGGCGTTGGAACGATATTTTGTATGGGGGGGGGGCTATTTATTTCTATTTTATATTATATCCTATTATTTATTACTAATATAATTAATACTTATATCTTATTAATATCGTATACCTCTTTAGTCTATGTTAACCCTTTAATATGTAATTAATAATATTTAATTTTATAACAATACTTAATTAGGAATATATTAGACAATAAATAATAAACATTATATAACTTATTATTATATAAATATAGATTTGTATTTATAAATATATCCATCTCAATTGTGTGAATTATTATTTGATTGATATTTGCCAATATTAATGAATTTAATCTACTATCTAGCATAGTAGACCATAACAATGAATTTAGTATATTAGCTTACTAAATCTACGCTAACATGATACATAACTTGATGACCAAACCATCGGTGTAAATAAAAGTTTACATCGAAGGGCTAAACAAATAAAAGTTTGATCAAATATATTATGCCAGAAAATATTTTTTGAATTTTAGGAGATTGTTCCATCATGTATATTTTTATCCTAGTCAAATGGTATTGAACGTATTGATTGATTTGAACATATGGAAATTCGATCTTTCAATCGTTAATTCTTCATACATTTTATATTAACATCTGTTTAGTGTAGAAAATTAATAGGATTAATAATATTAATCTAAAAAAACAAACTTTTGTTTTCATGAATTATATTATTTGTAATAATGATTCCTTTAATTTATAAAAATGATTAAATGATGTTTCCTTAGTATAAAATTTGGTTTTAATTTTCATCATTATGAAATCAAACAACTCAGTATATTTTATTCTCTAAATATTAATGATAAAATATTTATATATTAATTGATCATATCTATCACATTCTTATATTAACATAACATTAATAATGTTATATTATTTTATCTAGATGAGGTACCTTACATAGTCTTTTAAACTTTCATTACTATTCATATCATACATATTTATAATGTATATTATATGTCTTATTATTATTCTCTGAATTAGATATACTTAGACAATTAAATTAGATATATTTAAAATAAAAATAAATTATTATAATATTTTATTATAAATATTTATTATAAGCTATTTTGTATTTTATAAAATATTTTAAATAATATGTTTATAAAAGTAGGTTATTAACCTTGAATCAATATAAAAACTTGTATATATAAAATATAAAATACCTTTGTTTCTATATCTTCAATGAATGTGTGAACATTATTTCTATCATTATTCAATTTAATTATAACCATCTTTACTATTATCTGTTCCTTTATATGTATTTATTATTGATTTTTATTATAAATATATATAATTTTACCTATAATCATATATGTTTTCAAGTATATTTTTTATAAATGTTACCTTCAATATAATGTGTTGTTATCATGAAAGCTTTCACCTTCATATCCAAGCTTTAAAATATCAAACTTGAAATATTCATAGAAAAAATATTTGACATATTCATATTTTTTAATAATACATTTGCAATATATTTGTGGTCATTGGTAATATAATATAATTCTTTATATTATTGCAGTGATTATACCACGTGGTATATAGTACTATATTGATCTAGTGTTGTTTTAATACATGATTTTTGCAGTCCATCTTGTTGGGCATAATGATTTCAATGTATTTTCTTTGTTATTATTAGTATTATATATAATCCGGAATTTGATAGTTTGTTTATATAATAATCCCAAATCATGAATCAAATCGAGGCTTTTCTTATATTTATATTTTTATCTAATGATTATGCTATTAAGTTTGTGCGATTAGCTCCACATTGTGTATAAAAAGTTAATGGCTTTCTATTAATTATTATAGTCTTTACACCATTATATATAATGTCCAGACATATTTGCTGCACCGTCATATGACCGTCCTCTTAATTTATAAATAGGCAAGTTAATATGTTAAAGTTAAGATAACATTAAATTTGCTATATTTTCTAAGTTGTAGCCTCAGTCATATTGCATATTCCTATGCATATTTCTTTAATTTCTAGTTTTTATGTCAAATAACGAACTACCAAAATGTCCTGCTCACTTCCGGATATATCTTGAATTCCATCACATTGAATTGAGAAAGTCCCATTAATATCTTTCAATCGAATATTTAATAATTCAGATTTATATAGTTGAATAATTTACTCTTAATATCGCCAGATAATAAGTATCTCTCAGATATTCTCTTATGTATATTATCATATTTCATGGCTGGGGGGTGGGGGCAAACAATACCTAGCCCCCCCCATATGTTTGGTACAGATCTTTATCAAAATGTTGTATTAACAAAGACAATATACTTGATTTTATAAATATAAAATTTATTAATACACATTTCATGGGGGGGGGGGCAAAACACACCTAGCCCCCCCCCCCCCCATATTTTTGAATGGGGGGGTCCGATACCCCCGCCCCCCCCCCCTTCCGACGCCCCTATCTGCAGGTATAGACTACTATGAATCACCCATAAGGTGATACATCTTAGATCTCCCGAATACCTAGCACACATGATCAGTAATCAACCCTTAGTCGAGCTAGCAGGAACTTTCACACGATGAAAATTGTGCAACGCTCGACTATCTCCGCTCACTCTGAATCTGCTTTCTCTGTGGTAGCTCAAAAATACTGGAATGGTTTAATCCAAATTACTTTATGACATTATATATTTGAAATCCCTGTCACTATTTACATATAAACTCTCCACGCATATATTAACACTGTACACTGTACCTACCCTCCATTTTCCTTCATTTTGATTGTACTCTATTTATTTTATTTTGGTTTCCTTCTCATGACGCCCATAACCACCACGTGATTTTTTAGTCAATAAAACATTTTAAAATATAAAAAATAAAAAATAAATATATATATATATATATATATATTATAAAATAATATTTCACTTGAGTAAAACGATACACTATTATTATAAATATGTGATATATGTATAAGTATATGTAAATATATACTTAATATATATAAACGTGTACAATTGTAGAGTATATATATATATATATATATATATATATATATTGGTATATTTCTACGTGTTGATAAGTTCACGATATTATGAATAATGCTGTGTAGATTATTAAATATTAAATAATACAAATCTTGTTTTTCATCATTTATATCATCATTTATTAATGTACAAAATAAGCTATCTAAATATTGGGTAATGGCACATTATTAAATGTCACATTTACTATAAATAATACATGAAATATCAATGCTATTATTATTATTATTATAATAATTATTATTATTATTATTATTATTATTATTAATATTATTATTATTATTATTATTATTATTATTATTATTATTATTATTATTATTATTATTATTATTATTATTATTATTATTATTATTATTATTATTATTATTATTATTATTATTATTATTATTATTATTATTATTATTATTATTATTATTATTATTATTATTATTATTATTATTATTGAATTGAATTGAATTGAATGAATATTTATTATGAATTTTTCAAGTTCGATTTAGTAATAATTAACAATATGTAGTGATAAATTCACAAAACGACAACAAAACGTAGATAGTACACATATAAAAATAACAATAGTAAATTAGAAACGTATCACATGTGCCGGTGATAAAAACAATTAATAATTATAATTAATAATTTATAAAATTATATATATATACATATATATATATATATGTATAAATAAATATTAAGTTATACTTTTTTTAATATGATTTTTAAAGGTATATAAACTATTTGCTAATACAATATGTTCATCAAGACGATTCCAAATTTTAGCTATTCGATTATTTAGTAGATTTTGTGTTACATTTAGTTTACATGTATTCATACTAATTTGCAGAGAATGGCCTCTGGTATTGTAGTTGACTCTTTTTGATATTAATAATAGATGATGTATTCATAGATACCAATCCGTTAAATAGCTTATATACCATAACAAGATCAACTCTAGTTCTTCTGATTTCTAGAGAATCTAGATTTAGGTATATTAATCTTTCATTATAAGGTTTATAAGGTAAACCGCATCTCTCGATTAATCTTCTCGTAAAGAATTGTTGGACCTTCTCTAGTTTTATCTTCAGTCCTTTGAATGTCCTGGCATCTAATCCCGGATTCCAGACTGTCGCATATTCAAGGTGGGGTCTAGCATATGATATATATGCTTTTCTAATAGCTGGCATATTATTAGTAATGAAACAGCGAAATATACGATTGATAACACAATATGCACTTGTACAGCACACACCAATATGTTCAGAGAAATGTAATGATGGATCAAATTTGATACCAAGATCACGATACGATCTACAGTTTACTATTGAAACATTATTTATAGTATACAATGGTTTATTAGAATTTCCTAATGTAAGAGCAGCTGATTTTTTTGCAGCGTTTTCTAATTGCCAAGAATTAGACCATTCATAAAATTTATCAATATTATGTTGTAATTTATATCTATGATCTATGTCATTAGATATAAAACTCAATTTAGTGTCATCCGCGAAAAGATTAATGGATATATCTTTATCAATCACTTCGACTAAATCATTGATATATATTAGAAAGAGTAAAGGCCATATTACAGATCCTTGTGGAACACCAGATATTATTTTAACTGTATCAGACATTTGATTGTTAACTCTTACTCTTTGAGATCTACCAGATAGAAAACTACTTATCCAAGAATGTATGTTACCACATATACCTAAATTAGTTAGTTTGACAAGTAATTTACTATGAGAGACCTTATAAAAAGCTTTAGCATAGTCAAGATATATGATATCAATAAAACTGCCTTTATCAATTGCAGTAATCCATTTAGTATATAATATAATTGCAGTTCAACATATTTTTTATGACGGAATCCAAATTGAGAATCAGTAATTAATGAGTTACGTTCTAGATACAAATTAATTTCCTCAACTAATATACGCTCGAATACTCTAGACATAATTGAGGTAATTGAAATCGGCCTATAGTTTTCTCTATTTGAAGGGTCACCTTTTTTGAATATCGGAACTAAATAACTTACTTTCCACATGTCAGGACATACACCAGCTGATAAAGTTTTATTAAATAATATCGTAAGTGGAATAGATAGTCCATATGAGAATTGTTTGAAAAATATTGAAGGGATATTATCTGGTGGCAATGTACATGATAGTGAGAGATTTATTAGATGCTTTCTTATGTTATGCCTATAGAATAAAAAGTTATTTATAGTTGAATTATGTTTAGGTGGAGATAAATGAGGAATATTATCATTATCATTAATAAATACAGAAGAAAATTGATTATTGAGTATATTAGATTTAACTGTATCTGAAAAAATATATGTATTATCGTCTGATTTAATGGGACCTATAGTGGAAAAAGAGGAACATCTTGAATTAATATAATTATAAAATCGTGATTTGTCATTAGATGATAAAATTAATTTTTATCTATCGATAGTTAATTTTTTAATGTTATAATCTAATAATTTTTTAATATTTTTCCAATTTATAAAATTATTATGTGAATCTAATCTAGTTTTATAATATTTTAAACATTTTACTTTTAAACGTAGAATATATTTTGGATACGTTTTTTTATTTTTGATATGTTTATAAGCTGGAACATTATCATTAATAATATTATATAAAGTATTATAAAAAATATTAAACATATTATTAATATCTGTTGAATTAGATAATAATAAATTCCAATCAATAGAAGAAAGTGATTGATGTATACTATATAAATTAGACTTTCTAAAATTTAGCCCAACTTTTTGATTTATTTTTAAATTAGCTTGGAAAGGTAGAGAAAATGAAAATGATATATGGTCACTAATATATTTACCAAATCCAAAAGGGGGACATTCATTAATTTTCGAAATAATCATAGGATTATTGGTTAGTAATAAATCCAGCAAATTATTATTACGAGTTGGAAAAGTAATTAATTGAATGAGTGAGTTTTGACATAGACTATTTTCAAATTCGCAATATGTTGATGGGTAATTAGGAAATGTATTATCATTCCAATTATAAAGAGGTAAGTTGAAATCTCCTACAATAATAGTAGGTGAAATTGTATCACATAGTGCAAATAAAAATTTACAAATCGATTTATGAGTGTTAAAATCAGTTGAAGGTGGACGATAAATACAAGATAATCTTATATTTTTAGTAGAATGTAGTACAAGAGTAATATGCTCAATATTATTAAAATTATTGAAATATAATTGAATGAGATTTCCTATCATTACGATATATTTTATAGTTAGTATTACCAAAAAGGAGTAAAGCATCAGTATCAACATTTGTTAGAAATGTTTCAACAAGACAAACAATATCATACATATTAGAACTAAGAATTAACTCTAAATATGGTAGTTTGTTTCTAACACTGCGACAATTTGAAAACATTACTTTTAAATTAGATGAATTTGATAGTCAGGTTGAATTGTCATTAGAAGAAAAAGATTTTTGATAGGTTATAAACGATGTGGACCACTTCTCATAATCAACTTCGGGAATTTTTGAATGCCAGTCAATCTTATTATCAACTAATTTATGAAGCTCGTATTTCATTGTAAATTTGTTGAAAACCAATTTAATATTAGAGTCCTACATATTTGATTTTATAGCATGATATAGGATTTTTTTACGAATAATTTCAGAATTTGGAAGAGATGTTCTAGTAAAAATATTTTTACAATCATGAATTGTATTTAATTTAATTTTAGAGTTATTGATAATATTATTTTTCGAAATAGGTGAATCAAGCTTTAGAATAATAGATTTAAGACTGTAATTAAAGCTAGAGTTAAATTTATAATTTGGAATATCAAAAGTTGTGGAAATAATGTTATTAAAATAATTTAAATAGTTATTATCAAATGACATATTATTAATTGTAGGCAGATTTTCAAAAATAACTGTATTTTCATCGTTAATTTTGATAGCATGCATATCAGAATTAATAGAATTAATAGACTTATTGATATTTATAAAATTATCACTCAAAACACTAGCATATGATTTTGTAGGTTGATTAGATATCATTTCACTAACTTTGAATTAATTACATTAATTAATTTAGTATTTATCATTATATTATTATTAATGTCAGATAGGTTAAGTGAATGATTATTATCAGATTTACTTAAATTCGATGCATTAGTTTTATCACAAGAAAGACAATTAAAATTAAAATTAGGAGAGTCGAAAATTTCCAGCACATACTTAGGTGGATTACCATTAGACCAATGGTTTGATAATATTTTAGCCTTATGTAAACATTTAATGTGTATATGATTACCACATGAACAACTTAATAATTTTTCTTGAGAAATATTTGTACATATATAGCATGTCATAATACCTATAAATTACTAATAAATAAGTATACTTATTAATAACAAGCCATAAGGCTATTATATTAATACATATATTATAATATATTAATTCAAGAAATTGGAATTATATATATATATTATCTGTAGATATAGAATACAGACATAATATTATAAATGTATTGGTGTGTGTTGAACAAATGCATACAATATAGAAAATCGATATATAACGCTACTAACTATTTTTAGACAATATAGCAGCAGTATATCTCGAATGCTATTCAATTTTGAAACAATAGAATCTGGATTCGAAATAGTAATTTTAGAAAACACGTCTGTTCACTCTGAACGATAGAGACATAATTATTATTATTATTATTATTATTATTATTATTATTATTATTATTATTATTATTATTATTATTATTATTATTATTATTATTATTATTATTATTATTATTATTATTATTATTATTATTATTATTATTATTATTTTATTATTATTATTATTATTATTATTATTATTATTATTATTATTATTATTATTATTATTATTATTATTGAATTGAATTGAATTGAATGAATATTTATTATGAATTTTTCAAGTTCGATTTAGTAATAATTAACAATATGTAGTGATACATTCACAAAACGACAACAAAACGTAGATAGTACACATATAAAAATAACAATAGTAAATTAGAAACGTATCACATGTGCCGGTGATAAAAACAATTAATAATTAAAATTAATAATTTATAAAATTATATATATATACTTATATATATATATATATATGTATAAATAAATATTAAGTTATAATTTTTTTAATATGATTTTTAAAGGTATATAAACTATTTGCTAATACAATATGTTCATCAAGACCATTCCAAATTTTAGCTATTCGATTATTTAGTAGATTTTTTGTTACATTTAGTTTACATGTATTCATACTAACTTGCAGAGAATGGCCTCTGGTTTATTTTATTATTATTATTATTATTATTATTATTATTATTATTATTATTATTATTATTATTATTATTATTATTATTATTATTATTATTATTATTATTATTATTATTATTATTATTATTATTATTATTATTATTATTATTATTATTATTATTATTATTATTATTATTATTATTATTATTATTATTATTATTATTATTATTATTATTATTATTATTATTATTATTATTATTATTATTATTATTATTATTATTATTATTATTATTATTATTATTATTATTATTGATTGATTGATAATTTATTTAAACAAATACATAGCCGAAAATATAATCGAAAGTATAAAGTATAAATATTTGCTAACGATAACATACGTTAAATTATTATTATTATTATTATGATTATCGTACTTGACCTCTACAGGTGATGAGAAAACCACGTACAAACGACATGCTATTGTACTTAACTCCATTTCACCATAACCTCTGGATGGTTCTCATAGTCTTTGTGTTTATAACTTCCGTTTCGTTGACCTTCCTTAATTCCGATCAAGTAGGAAACTCTCTAACTGATAATCTGTGGCTTAGTTTCTCATTCTTACTGCAACAAGGTCAGAGCGAAGATGTTATTTCATATACTGTTATATATTTTTAACAATTTATATATAATTATCTCATAATTTCTCTCTTTTTAGAGTAATTTTAATTTTTTACAATATTAATTATATTTATATTTTATTTATTTTATGAGAATCTAGACTATCCAAAAATATGATGATTGGAGAAATTCTAGTAAAAACATTAACTTGTTTATTAATGTCCCCATTATTCCTTGCCTGTTGGAGAGGAATGATAAATCTGATTTATTTATTTATTTATATATAATAGTATGGTATATAACTAATATATATATATATATATATATATATATATATATCAGCATACATCGCAATAATTTATATTATATATATGACCGAAACAAGGGATCATGTTGATAATAAATAAATAATTGATATACAAACATAAACCATAACATATTGTTTATTGTCCCTATACAAATGATCATCTAAAACTGATAATATATCAATATATGGATATGAATATACATATATATATATATATATATTTTTTAATTAATATAATATCAATGTACAACATAAATACACTCTTATTAATTATATATCATTAAATATCATATAATTCTATATATATATATATATATATATATAAATATATATTTAATAGTTTTATATAATTCCCTCCCCTGATAAACGCATACAAACAACCGTATACAAATACACACACGAGCATACAAACCCAAACAACGCCGTATACAGGTAATCACCTACCTAATACCACGCCTACATACCCTTACCTAACACACCCCTCCCACCTTCATACAGGGTCCCCACTTTTACCCCGTAAGATATCGACTCGCTGTCTACTGGCCTGCTGGAGTATCGTCACTGTGGTGCTGTACGCTACCTACACGGGTAATCTGATAGCTTCGTTCACGGTTAGAACACGTGATCTACACGGTTAGGTCTTAGAACACGTGACTATTAACGCGGTTATGGTTAGGACATGTGACCTACACGGTTAGGGCTTAGGAAACGTGACAACACCGCGGTTAGGGTTAGGAAACGTGAATATCACCGAGTTGAGGGTTAGGAAACGTGATCTTCAACTCGGTTATGTAACGTAACGATTAGGCTACGAATCACGTGATATAGGATCAGGTTTACTGAAAGAATTACATGTTCTAGCATTATTCATACTCGAAATCCTTAACGATATCCATAACATCATAGTATCCTATGACAATTCTTATCTATATCTAGAATGTCCTAGCATCCTATGGAAATCCTTAACGATATCCCCTTTGTCATAGCTAGGATAAACCGAGGATAATGTATTTCTCAGAACAACGCGTAACATGATCATTACAACTCCTGCTTCATCTCGCCACCACTCCATGTATCGCCACTACTCCCTCTTTATCTCGCCACTTCTCCCTCTTTAACTCGCCACTAATCCCTCTTTATATCGCCACTACTCCCTCTTTATATCGCCACTACTCCCTCTTTATATCGCCACTAATCTCTCTTTAACTCGCCACTAATCTCTCTTTAACTCGCCACTACTCCCTCTTTATATCGCCACTACCCCCTCTTTATCTCGCCACTACTCCCTCTTTATCTCGCCACTACTCCCTCTTTATCTCACCACTACTCCCTCTTTATCTCGCCACTAATCGATCTTACGTCTACATCACGCTGCCGACATGATGTATCCATGTATCCATGTATCCATGCTGCAGCACTGCGAGATGAGCGATATTATCCGGGCGGGAGAGGGGGCGGGGAGTGATGTATCTATAAGTGATCACGTGTTCTCTTGTAGTAACACGCGACGTGATGTATCACGTGACGTGTAGCGCGGAGTTACATCACCCAACAATGATGGGCGATATTACAAACATTTAAATATGTTACGTGCTTCGGCGTAAACAAATTATTTAAAAAATTGCATTATTGATTTTATATAGTCTATACAGAGAATATTATGATATCATATTATTCATAAATATATATATATATATATACATCTTTATTTATATATTTATAATCTGTTAATATTGAATATCTATTCTCTTACATTTTTCAAACTTCAGAGATATATCGCCCTATCTAAATAATGTTCAAATGTACCAACTTTGTGAATTAACATAATTATAATTATATATAATTAATATGTATACAAAAATCACGAATCCCATAAAAATGCAGTCAGTTAAATGCACAAGCAACTAGTCTTAAAGTACGCGTGCGTAATATTAATGTTATATAATATTACATTTCATAATAATCATTTCATCTAAATACTAATGTTCTTGCGCACCATACACCATAGTGACTTGTTACTATAGTAACCGGTGCGATTGTATGGTGCGAATTGGAGTTCATATTTGCATACGTTAGATGTGCGTGTGCGCTTAAATGTTCGTGTGGTGCGACCCCCCCCCCCCGGGTGCGGGTGTGAGTTCATATGTATTCTTAATTAGCACAATTCTATATCTATAAATATATGTATATATAAATATATATATATATATATATACATACAGGCACACACATATATATATATATATATATATATATATATATATACATTCAATACATACTATCAATACACACTATCAAAATGCTCACTAAATTACAATATAGAGCCATCAGAACCATTTTCAGGATAAAAAAATACTCAAGACAACATATCACACCTTATATGAAATCCATTCACTGGCTACCCATCCCTTACCGCATACAATACAAATTACTCCTACTGACCCACCATGCCACCCATAATAATAAACCTGACTATCTTACTGAACTACTTACGAACTACAAGTCATCCCGACCACAACGAACAATACATAAATACAAACTAAATATACCAATAACTTTATCACTAAATAAAAAACAGGAATCTTCTTTTTCTATAATATCACCTAAACTATGGAACTCCCTATAAGGTATACCTCACTCAATTAGATCTATAGTTTCTGACCACACCTTTAAAGTCAAATTGAAAACTCATCTATTTAATATAGCTTATAATAATTAATATACGATACACCGCCGAAAACTCATTACTGATGTTGATCGCAGTGTCTAAACAAATTGGTTACAAGGTTACAAGGTTACATTAAGATATTTAACCAAGTTAATATACCCATATATTTAGAAAATATAGTTTATACAAATATTTACAATACTATTTTGATTGGTAATACATGTATCAATAACAGTATATATTACACAACTATACTAGTACCTGGTTAATGAATATAATATAATACATACTATCAAACTGCAAATCCTTTGATAATAATAGTTAATTTCTTATGATGATAAATAGTATTACTACTTATGTGTTAAATACAATAGATTTGTCATCGTAGCTATTATTTTGAACTTTATCCTACATTAGTTTAGTTTAGTTTAGTTATGCAACTTACGATCATTTGCCTATAGGTGTATTTATTGTTACATTTACAATTCACTTTATTATAATACACCGAAGTTGTAGCTCAGTTGACTAATGCGTCATATACACAAGCAGTAGGGCACGGGTTCTAGCCTCGTCCAGGCCTTTAAAATATGTATTAAAATAATATTTAGAAGTGATCTTATATAAGTGTGTATAAATATATAATTGGTTATCTGTTTAAACATGTATACTTTAACATGAGAGCGGTTTCGAAGAGACATTATAGCCATATGGTTATAAAATAAAACTGATTCTAAGTTCCTGGATGGGATGAAATAACTTACCAAATAAAAATAACAATAACAATAACATACATTATCAGATACATATTTAGTTTTCATTAATATTATATAATAGATTTATTAATTGTATTAAAGAATTTTACTATATGATCCAATATATATATATATATATATATATATATATTTAGGTTAATTTAATATATATTATCGACTTGCAATTATTAATAATAAATATTATTCTATAATTAGCGTACGATTATGTATTATTATGTTAACTTATTTAAATTAATTACCTCGTGTACCAACTATATATATATATATTGTTTTATTGTATCATTTTAGTTTATTTATTGTTCTCGTTTTAATTATTATCACTATTATACGGTTACGTGAAGCCACATATCTGTACGCGTATATAACTTATCTGTACCCATATATAACTCAATAGATTCCGAAACATAGACATCCGGTAGATACTTTAAAAGAGCTATCCTACCAGTCTACTTACAAGTACGGTACCGTGTATCGTACTGCTATGCATTCCTTGTTCGAGGTTATTCGCTGTTATAGATTAGTATAGCGCACGTTAATATTATATATTATAATCAATATATATATATATATATATAAATATAAATATATAAATTACAGCATTTCTATCTGTATCTTTCATTATATATTATATTTAACAACACTATACTTTTATATTTAAATTCGTTGTTCGTATTCAAGATAGTTATTCAATAAATACATATTAATAACATCGTGATTATCCTGATCTAGAATTCTAAGTTGAACCTATTCCAAAGACTATGGAACCGGAGTATAGGTTTCATAGAGAACACTGTAAACAGTCATGCGCAAGGTTCGGTACACGTTTAGTCTCATATGAATGTCCTACGTGTCATAGTAACTTGTCGAGGGTATTGAACGACATATTAAAATAGTGTAGAGTGAACGAGAAACATCAGTTTCTTATAAATGGGGTCACATCCCACTATCGGTATTTCCGGAAATAATGTCCGGAAATGATTGCTAGAAAGTGATGAGATCTAGCATGTTGTAGTGGGATGCCCCCTTTAAAGTTACTAGATGTCGGGCAAGTTGCCGCAAAATAACGGGGTGTTCCACTAAAATATTAGTTAACTCGCTAGAAAATCACTTTATAGCAAACATTTCCTGACATTATTTCCGGAAATACTGATAGTGGGATGTGAGTCCTTGAGAATGACTCATCGCATGATTACGTCATACATGTAATATTACAGATAACTTCGGTAGTGACGCAACTGTGTGAATACAATATAACTAAATATCATATGTATATAGTATACTATTAGTGTAATCACTCGCAGAGTTGATGAATGACATATATAAACATAGGTCACTATTCAAACAAATATTAATTAAACATATAATAATTAGTAAATGTATTAAATATTTTATAAATATAATACGTTTTATTATTACATGTCTTTATTTGTGCAGCAATTAAAAACAGATTTTGAATAACAATTTAAAAGAATATAAATGATTAATAACTGATATTTTTTTTCAATTTTTAAATATTGCGATTTCCATATAACGATATATTTAATGTGTATTTGATATAGGTATACCAATATATATTTTTAATATATATATATATATTTATATATAAATTTATAGATATATATTTATATGTAAAAACGCTACTTAAAGGCATCGAAAGAGTATTGGCAGAGGACTATATATACTTGGGAGAATTGTCTGGAGTCCTACCTTCGCTGTACAAAGACTGTAGACTGATGCTGGGCAAGGAACGTTACTTTACATCCGGGTACGGATTCGCTTTCAGTAAAGGTGATCAGATCGTCAATAAGATTAACAAAATGTTTGAGAACATACATAAATGTATAATTATAATTCTATATACATTAATTTAGAAATATATATATATGAATGAAATAGTTTATAGACATAGGACTTACTACGTATATTATACGTTCATGGAGGATCAGTGAAAGTATAAGCCATGCGTCAAATATGTTCATGTACAGATTAAAATATTAGTAAAAGTAATAATGTAAGAATAATGATTAATGTGTTAGCATTCGTTCTAATATAATAAGTAAATGAAACAATAAAATAGAAGATACATATATATATATATTTATATATATATATATATATATATAATATATATATATATATATATATATATTGTAGAAACTATCCAAATTCCGCTTGCGACTTTGAACTGTGTGGGTTATTATATCAAAATATCTATTGATGATCCATACAAATTGTACATATATATATATATATATATATATATATATATATTTTAAGACTTTAAAAATAATAAGATACATTTAAATTTGTAATATATTTAAGTTAAATCAATACTCGATCACCCTGCCAACATTGATTGATTTAAAGGTGGTATATACATATTATATATAGGTTATATATCAATAATTATCAACCCGTTTTACAGAATATCGAACATGCTTGAAAACGGTTTGATTGACAGATGGGCGCGCAAGTACTACCCGTTAAACGAGTGCAGTGGCGGGACTTCACTCCGAGAGACGACCACCAGTAGCGATCCTAGCGGTGGGGCTAGTCGTCACTTGTGGGCTACCGTAGCGCAGGTGAAGAGCGCCTTCGTGGTGTTGTGCGTGGGCATCTGTACGTCGACGGTTAGCCATGCCTATACACGGGTATCTATAAGGTGGATGTATAACATACACACACACACGTATGTCAACGTTATATACCACATGTTAGTTATGGAGTTGACACGTGATCCAGAGTTTAGTACGATAATATTAATTACGCCCTGATTATTTTGATTTCAGTAGATAATTTAATTATTAACTATCTAAAAAATGCATATATTTATATATATATATATATATATATATATATATATATATATATATCTTAGAAGGCGTATACGATATCGTTTTTTTACGCACGAATTCAGTGATTTTCATTCATAGATGTTACATATATCGCATTTATTTAAACTTGACTTATACTATACACTATTACGATACGTTCTGATATTAGATTACTATAATTATAAATATGTATGTAACCTTCATAATTTATATTAATGTTTTATTTGCTATTTATAAAAATATTATTTTTTGGAATGTAATCGTTATCAATCATAAATGATGTCGATATTATATTATATATTTGAAAAGTACATTATATTATTATATTATTAATAATATTATCTATTAACTATAATATTATAACTATAATAGTATAACTATAATTAACTATTATAACTATAATATATAACTAATGTGCGATTAATGCCTTTTGGGATTCAGATGATTTAAGATATATCTTATTAATATATGAACCAATACATAACATATATTAAAATAAATGTGATTATATTACACTCTTAATGAATTAGGATATGAACTGTGAATGTCACGAGTAAGCAATGATGATACACTGAAGTAGATACAACTACACATAACTACTTGTAAGATATACACAGCTAACCGTAATAATCTCATAATAGCAACATAATAGCAGCATAATAGAATTTTAAAATTAATTGATGCATAATAATAGCATAATAGACTTTTAATGTTAACATAATAGCAAAAAATAGCAAAATATAAACACGTTAGGCTATTAGTTATGCTAGTATAATGATATTATAATGGTATTACTGTTAGCTGGGTACTGAAATTAGTCATGCACTTAGTCGTGTGATTATAGATGCACGTGATCAATATAAACACAAGTGGTGATGAGTCACCGATAGTATTATAAGTTGAAGTTATGTTTACGGTTTAACGAGTTATATTCATTGGTAATATTTATTATCATTGGTACATATATATCGATGTTTATACGCATGCATTATTTATAGGTGATACTAGTATTCGAAAATATCAGATATAGCTGTCCAACTCCCGGCCGATAGTTGACCTCAGCTGCTGGTCAGCGATAGGAGATGAACTAGAATACGGAGGTGTCAGTGAGATGTCAGCGATGTCAGGGATGTCAGAGATGCTGGGGATACTGGTGATGTAATCCGTTATATAATATCATTATTATTACTGATATAACAGTGTGTACATTGTATACATGTCGTATATACTGTACCCCATATATGTCCACGTATGGTAACAATGTTTACTATACATACACTATACATTATATACTATACGTCGATGTGTATTCATTATCAAGTGTGGATAAGTATCTGTGTTACATATGTTATGTCACGTGACAGCAATCGGTGAATATAATAACGCTGGATAGTCACGTGTATTTTTCAACGATTCAATAACAATCGGTAAATAATGAAACATAACAACATTGTACCGTCTGCTATTTTCAACGCCGCGATATTAATATTTTAGTAGTATATTCTGTGATTCATACACTAAAATATAGAATTTTCAGTGATATATTTACTTTTTAATGACCGACTTACAATTATACCACTATTTAGATTGTATTGTTAATTAAAATATACCCATAATGAAACTGTACGACAACATTCAACCTTGAAATATAAGTATACAATAATAATCTTAAGCATTGCATACATTTTCTTTATTTTACATATATATATATATATATATATATATATATATGTTTACTATTTTATTGTATTGCCCTCACAGTTATTTATAACTAATCTACGAATTATATATGGTTCTATTTGGATCAGCTATTATTATACGTGATTCAATAAATACATATTATATGTACAAATATATTTAGGAATAATTGGAATTAATCAATTTGTGTTGCGTAATTTAAATACGTAAATACGTTAATAAAAATACTTTATAAACCACGATTATTGTATCATACTAGAGATACAATTACATAATATATGTATAGTATTAGTTATATAATTAGAAACATCTACTAGAGTGATATACACTGTAGCACATCAGCACCCAACTCGATATTGAACTAGCCATTACTGACACAAGTAACTCCCCACATCGAGAGAGTTTTTTGTATTACATCTATACAATACAATAATCCATTTAATGTATATATTATTGAACTATACACATTTGATAATATCGTAATAATAATACCATTGATAGTATAATATAACAGAATACATGTATATAATCGCTTATACTCGGAAATGGCCGAGAATGCTATCGAATTCGTGATAATCTGATACTACACCCATCACCCATTTTCGTGTATTTATTAATAATGCATTTAACCGCGATATATTTCATTACTTTAGTACCGTGGGTGTAATGTTAAATGTCGGTTGTTATTGCATACCACTATTGTTTTATATTTGATATTTTATAACGATAGCAATCATCATTACACAGAGTACAGAATATCTAAATTATTTAATTACATATATGTGCTTATAATTTTCATTTGGAACCACTTAGTTCATATTATATCGGAAATGTGATTTAAACAATCGATTTTATTATTGCAACACGAGTATCATGCTATATATATACAATATACTCTCTACTATATAATATATATATATATATATATATATATATATATATATATATCAAATAACTTTAATAATATATGCAATAGTATATATATACAAAATTATATTTATAATTATATAAAAAATTGAAATTTTAAAATAAGTTATTATCATTTTATAATAGTCATTTTATAATTTTCTTATATTTTTTCAAATCACTTTAATAATATATACAATAGTATATATATACAACATTATAGTTCTAATGATATACAAAATTGAAATTTTAAAATAAGTTATTGTTATTTTATAATTTACTTATATTTTTTTATTTATTGTTATTCTTGTAATGCTGTTATCAAGTTGAGTGGGAAAATACCTAGTCAAGCTTTGCTTTTGTGTTTTCCTGAGTGTTTACACTCTATCTGATTCATATATATATATAATATATATATATATATATATATATATATATATTTTAATAATATGATATATCATATATTATAAAATAAAAGATATACCTTATTTAAATTTTTTTTGTATATTAATAATATTTAATTTAAACGCTTGATAACAATACGACGACAATGACATGATTATTATGTTAACAACTATTTTATTAATATATCTATTTAAAAAGTATAATATTATAATAATAATATAGTATAATTTGATATACATGTAATATAAATTGTAATTTGCTAGTTAATATTAGAATACTCGATAAAAAAAACTTAAATAATATTTGTTAAATAATGACATAAAGATAATGTATTATGATATATATATATTATTATTATTATATATAGTTTATTGACTTCAAAAACACATGGTGATTATAAGTGTCGTTAGATAATACAAAAAATAAAATAAAATATAATAGATAACGAATAATAAAATAAAACTAATTACATTGATTTAAAATGGACATAAAGTTTACGTTTAACAATGATAGTGATGTTATACAACGAATCTCATATGGTAGTGAATTCCAGCTTTTCGGAGTAATAACCGAGAAAGGTGATCAAGAGTAGGCCAAAGATGTTGAGCGTTGCACCAATTTCATGACGTGGCACTTCCGACTAGATGTGTTAGAACTCTGAATAATAATAGATTAAGCTATACATTCATGACATCCACAGTGTATAGCCTAATAGTGTATAATAATATATAATAATAATCATATTGGTTCCTCGTAATAAACGAGAGTGAACCCAGGTTGAATTAGAAGTTCACTGCACTTATCGATATATCTACCTGTTAGAAAAAGGAATGAAAAAAAATATAAAATAAAAGTAATAATATAATAATATAAAATTAGAATTTAAAAAATAAAAGTAAAATATTAATATAAAGTTAAATTTAAAATTTTAAAATATTTACAATACGAATAAATATAAAATATATAAGTATTATATATAAATAAAAATAACAATAAAATAAGATGTGTACAAATAAAGTGGAAAAAATAACATATAGTTGATAAGTCGACAACAACGAACGAATGGTATAAGGCTACCAACTTTCAGTATGGATGTGCCAAGTCCATTAATACCTTGAGAAGATCCCCCAACAATCATACCAGTATACTTACTTCTCGGTATATAATACACCACCGCACGCTACATTCAACATACAAAAAACATTAAATTATTCCCCTTTCTAAAATAATAAATAAATATAATATAATATAAATAATAAAAGAATAATAACAATTAATAATAATAATAAATAATGAAAAATAATAATAGTATACATAAAATGATAATACAATATAGATAAGAAATAATAGTGGTTAACTCATAATAAAATTGTAATCAAATAATAATAAGAATTATAATAAATATATATATATATATATATATATATATTACTATGTATATATTTACATTTAAATGCATCGAATTAAATTCATTTCAATACATAGTTATTAAATAATATATACATTTGCAATGTTGTTCTAGAATTCACGCTCGGTAGATTGTATAGCCACGTGAATATTAATATTTAAATGTGTTATCATCTGTTTATTTTGTTATTCGTTTTGTATTTTATATTTGTCATCGTCCGTCAATAGTGTGTCGTTCTTTTCCTATGTTAAGGAATGTCGCTCTAATGCATCTCATCTAATTGGTACATATATTGTTATTAGTATTATAATTATTATTGTTATGTATGTTGTTATACATGTATTTGTCTTTAATAAAGTTTATCAGACATTTACTTTGTTATATATATATAATTATATATAAAATGATATATTATTTAATATATGTATATTTAATTCTATAAATAATATACATTAAATAACATATTTTTAATATTATATTTAAAAGGTTAATTATGAAATTATGAATTGTTCACAATCATAATTAACCAGCGGGTAACAAATACATAGAATAACGAGAAAGGTGTATTTATAATTTATTTATAATTTATATACAGTATTTACAATAATATATTATAGTATTATTAATAATAAAAACCATTACATTTATATGTTAAATTATAATGACTAATGTTTAATATATCATTAAATTATCTCTTAATATATATATATATATATATATATATATATATATATATATATATATATTACGTGATATATAGTTATGATTCATACACAAATATACCTATTTCTATACGAAAGGGAAAAAGAGCTTGGTTTCACACTAAGGAAAGGCAAAGCACAAGGGTACCACCCATAATAGTCACCGACATGGCCTTGCGGACGATATAGCCTCAGTTAGTGATGGTATCAAGGAAGCAGAGGAGATGCTAAAAAGAGTCGAGCTATCAGTAAAATTTAGAGGACTAATCATGAATACAGGTAAGAATTTGTCTGTTTACAAACAGCACATTTTCACCTATAACCTACGAACGATATCACCCTGACTGGCCCCGCGGAACAACACGACAAAAATGTCGCTGCTGTTTGCGACGGCTTCCCTTACAGTCGACGTACCCACCCTTAACACCACCTATACCCCTACTACTACTATCGTGAAACATATAGTAAGACAACGTAAACCGAAGAATACATTTCTTTCCCGCGATATCTACATTCAATTACATTGTTTTTAGATTTATGCTACTCTGTTTATAATTGTTTTTTGTTGTCAGTTTTATTTAACATTATTATTTTATATTAATATATATATATATAATATTTATTAATTAAAACCACGTATATATACATATATTTATATATTACATACAATACATATAGCAGATACACATGGTAATATACAAATATATATATATATATATATATATATATATTATACTATATTATTGCATTATAACTCTTCTAAATGTATATGTTTTTTTACTGTTTTTTAAGTGTTTACTAAACTAAGATGATACGATATCACCAGTTCCGAGAAAGTTTTTGTAAACTGTAGTTTATTTATTGTTTATTTAATTATATTAATACATATTTATGTTCATTCTTAACTATGAGTCATGCAGTTCGGAGATTGATGGCACTAAATAAGCATCGAAATAAACCTAGAAACATCGAATGGGCGTGGTTATATTATCTTTATGGGCGTGGTCTTCGTAACCTCGTGGGCGTGTTCTCACGACATATTTTTACATCTTCGTTTACTACACAATATGTAACGTATTTAAACAGCGAACTCTATAAATAGATATAAATAAATATATATATATATATATATATATATATATATATGTTTATGTAATGCTACGATTACACTACAACGGACTATGACATCGATGATGAGTTAAGAGACAGTACCATAACTACACGTAAAGTGAATATATAAATATATATATATAAAGCTGATATAAAGCTAGTTATTAATAAAAACGTAGCGGAGAGATGCAGGTATCCAATTATGTGTTACTGTTCGGGGTGGCCGTACTAGCTTTAGTTTCGGGGACATGGAATGTCTTTCCGAGTGGACAGAGTCATAACTATCAAGGTTATTATATATATATATATATATATATATATATATATATATATATATATATATATATACATATATATATATAGATAGATACTAGAATATTATACATAGTAAAAATAACATGAACCATAACTAACATCATCTAAATTATACAATATTTTCGTATTATATAATAATCATATAATTATTAAATATTTAATATACTATAGAAAATACAGTAATTTGCTTATTTGTATATATATATAAATATAAATTATATAATTTAATAAATCATAATATATAGTTTATTATTATGAATGAATCATGATTGTAGACTCGTGCTGCAACCGGGCCACCAACATGATAGCGAATCTTCAAGAACAATTAAGAAAACTTCAAAGTAATAATCAACAACAGCTCAACTTCTTATCAAATAAAATATATAATTTGGAGAGAAAAGGTTTTATATTTAAATTTAATAAATATACAATTATCTAAATATATTATTGATTAGTTATATATTACCGATATGAGTATTAATTAATTATAATGTTCTAATAAATATATAGACGTAATATAATTTACTTATAATACATATATATATATATATATATATATTATATGTATACTTCCATTCTTATCACATTCTTTAATATTATTAACTTTTAGAATATGTTATTTTTACATTAATATGTTACTTTTATATAAAATATAGAATTTATTCAATATTGTATGAATGTAATATTTGTTGAATCCGTATTATAGTGGTATAATGTATTGCGGTTTGAAGTAAGGGATATAATATAAATATAGGTAACACACACATATACTATTGCTATCAGCTATATTTTTATCATATTTGGTGTATGTATTATCAGATAGAGATATATCCTTGTAATTCAGATATATTCATATAAGTGTAAACTTCATCTAAGTTCCTGGATGGGATGAAATGACTCTACCGAAATAAAATAAAAATCACAATAACGATATATATATACTTTTATAAGTATATTTTCTGGAATATTATATTATTTTAATTACTACATATTCTATTTAATGTTTTTTTTGTTGGAATTTCGATAAAGTTTGTTGATATTTCGATTTTTAGTCACAAATCATAGAATTATAATATATACAATACTTCACTTACATTATATTATGTTTAGTTACCTAGATTATATATCTATATGAATCATTACACTGGTCTGCGTCATTTTTGTTATCAAGGGTTTCTTAACTGAATATAAGATACTTTTTGACACTAAATTCAAATCTGAAAACCGCTTTGCTCAATCAGCTCTAGTTTTTTTTGTATTCAACTTTTTATTTTTTGGAAATATCAGACATTTCCTAAATAAAATATAGGATTTCATATAAATTATACAGTATTTTAATCCGTTCATACCTATATATTTAGTTATTTTGTTATATAAATGTGTTATTTTAAATAATGTACCAATGGTACAGCATTTATTAGGGGTATTCCCTTAATAAGTTAATTAATATGTAATTATTAAATATGCAGAAATATATTGTATATTAATTTACAATAATTTTCTGATATTTAATGAAATTTATATAAATCATATATAAATATAAAAATCATTATTTTAAATTATTTAATAATATTATTACTTCATAAAACTTTAAATAACTATAACGTATTTTAAATACATTTACCATGAATAGAAGAACTTGTATTAACAATCCGGATAAGTTTTGTTACATTTGTGGTAATTACCTTAAGTTAACATTGTTGAATCAGAAGTCAAATATAACGCCATTTATAAAAAAATCCTACAAGGATTATTTCTGAATGAATTTAGGAGACCAAGACAAACTATTTGCACCGCATATTTGTTGTAAAACTGTAATGTTAACTTACATGGTTGGAAAAATAAGAAATTAAAATCCTTAAATTTCGGAATACCAATGATATGGAGTCAGAATCATGTATCGGATTGTTATTTTTGCATGGTAAATCATAATGGTTAGACTTTTAATGGCAACACAATAGCAGCATATTAGCATTACATAATTACATATTATATATTATATTTATATATATATATTATGTTCATGTCTTGTTTGAAATCCAATTCCCCACTTGACCCTATTCCTCTTAATTTAATTTGTATATTATCTCCCTATCTAATTGATATAATTACTGTTATAATTCGTGTATCATTATCTTCATCCATTGTACCACAATCGATGAAGTATTCATACATCACTCCGATATTAAAGAAACATAATCTCGATTCTTCCATACTATCCAACTATCGTCCTGTTTCACAATTATCATCAATTTCTAAGACTATGGAACGCATAGTTGAGCGTCAGCTTATTGATTATATCATATCGAACTTTATTGTCGATTGCTTTCAGAGTGCATACCTTCCCAATCGTAGTACAGAAACTGCCCTAAACATTGTGTTTAAAATATTATACTATCTATGGATAATAAGGCTTCTTGTTATTTGCTTCTTCTTGATCTGTCTAGTGCCTTTGATACGTTAAATCATAGGATTCTTTCTTACCGTCTACGTGAAATAGGTATTCATGGACAGGTTCACAACTGGTTGATGCAATTTGTATCTAATAGAATATCTTCGGTAAAGATCAAGTCATCTTTGTCGGCTCCATTTTATCACACTCATGGCGTTCCTCAAGGATCAGTACTGGATCCGATTCTTTTTATTTTGTATATTCTTCCCATTAATTTGATTTTATAAAAATACCCATATATTCGTTATCACCTCTTTGCTGATGACTTACAATTTATACTTTTTTTCCACCTGGTTCTGTTTATTGACATAATTCAACTTTCAATTGCTAACTGTATTAATGATTTAATATCTTGGTTTTCCTGTAATTCACTTTCATTGAATATTACTAAAACTGATAGCATTATACTTTCTAGATCTCTTTCTTCAATTACTCTCAATCATCCATTCATTATCTCTCTTCCTATCTCAACCACCATCACTACTCTAGGTTTTACTATAAATAATGCATTATATTACTCAGTACATATATCAAACACTGTCAGCACTGCTAATTATTTCAGTTAATTGCTAATTAACAGTCTTCCCGATGAATTACGCACAATGTCATCGTATATTACTTTTAAATATCGACTACATACATATATGGTATCATTATAATGTCTTCTTTTTAAATTTATTATTATTTGTGTAACTATTTATTTGTTTTATTATTTCAACTTGACGCACATAAACGTCCATCGTTTTCTAGTCAATAAACCTTTCTATTATTATATTATTATATGTTATTTGGTTGTATTCTGCCCGTTTATTTATCTCGTTTATTGGAATTAATAAACGTGGTACTGTATAGACTTTATTTTAACAAAAACTTCCTATAAAACCGTGTACTAAAATCAAGTATTCGTCTGTGTTCAATAATAATATAAATCCGACAATGCATTTATATCATTACACAATTCGAAGTTTTATGGTTGAATGATTTGCATGAAAATGCGATTGATTGGCCAGTACGTCAATTATAATCATTCGTTGAGGATTTCGAATATATATCTATTCTATACTACAACATATATATATATATATATATATAATATTTATTTCTTTAGTGAAAGAAACCAAAGGAGAAAAAGGTTCAATGGGATATGACGGTTATAAAAACACATATTAATATATATATATATATATATATATATATATATATATATTCAGTTGGCTAATGTGTCAGACACACAAATAGTAGTATATGGGTTCGAGCCTCGTCCGGATCATTAATTAATTTTATAAAATGGATCTTAAAATATTATTTAGAAGTGATCTTATATAATTGTGTATAAATAAATTAATGTCTTTAGTTAAAACTATGGACGCCTTAACACGAGAGCGGCTTTGAAGGGACATTAGAGCCATATATGGTTATAAGTGATAACTTCATCTAAGTTCCTAGATGGGATGAAATGACTCCACAAAATAAAAATAACAATAACAAAAATAACAATATATATATAATTATTGTATTTGTTTCACAGGTTCACGTGGTATAAAAGGAGAAACTGGATATATCGGTCGAACAGGTTATATAAATATTTGAATATACGCGAAAAAAACACAGACAGAATTATACATATTGTATGTACGTATAACGATACATTGAATACTTGTGTATATCTGCATATATCACGATAGTCGATGTCTACTCCTATAGGTTCTATGGGTCCTAGAGGATATAGTGGATTAACGGGCTTTCGTGGAATGAAAGGCGATAGGGGAGAAGCGGGGATGATAGGGCCTATGGGAAACACTCGAATCGTCGGAATGAAAGGAATGCGCGGAATGGTCGGTTTGAAGGGTGATACGGGAGAAAAGGGTTATTAACAGCGAGCATAAATGTTAAACGTGTGTTAACGTATCGATCTTTGTTGTTATTTTAATATATATTTATATCTATGCATTACTTATTAATATCTAGTATTATCATGGTATTCAATTTAGATTAATTAGTCATTAATTTGTTTATATAATTATAAATGACTGTTGAAAAGAAGTAAATATTTATTGAATTTTATTACATATTTTTATACAAATATCTATAAACACTGTTTATGTAGAACTACTAAATAATAATAGGTTTTGATATATATTTATGTTCTTGTTTGAACTTAGTTTGTTATATTCATGTATGTTAAATTATGATAATTACTGATATTGTATAACATTTAAGATATACACAAAAATAACACATATTATCAATATTGTATCATAATTACCCAAATATATTTTAATATTTTGGAACCAAAACGATTCCTATATATAAATACGATGTACAATTTTTTAGAATACTAAATATTTATCATTTCTGACACTTTTTAAAGTGAAACATCTTGACATTGTTAAAATATGGTATTACACATAAAATAAATGACGTAAATAATATAATTCACATAACCTTATATGTTAAATGTTAAAGTAAATTTACTGGTTTACTATTATATTATAATAGACTATAACAATAATTGTATATGATTATATTACATATTACATTATTTTTTTTAATAATTTATAATATATATATATAAAACATATATATTAAATTAAATAATATAATAAATTCAATATACTTTAATTAAATTGTATACCGTATTTACTTTATTTAGAATATAAATTCAATATACAATTATATTAATACGTATTAAAATGTATAAATTATTAATTATGTAATAATAGCATGGTAATAATTGTAATCCAAATAAATAATTATGTTTAAAAAATCTAATATAAATTATGTAGGAATGGTAGGATATCACGGAAGGTTGGGATTCAAAGGACAAGCTGGACCGCAGGGTTTGCATGGATTAAAAGGAGATAAGGGTTATTAAATTAAAATAACCCTATGTTTATACACTAGTAAGCGTGTAATATAGGTTTAAATAGTTGTCTTAATTATTTATTTAATATAATTTTTTTAATTTACAATTATCTAATACACTCACTAGTCTTCAGTAGACGCATATACTGCTGCTCACTCCTATGCAATCTACCCCTAAAGCTTATGCTTAAACTTGAGATGATACAAAGACGTGCTATACGCACTATATATAAACTGAAGTTCTCTTCAATAGTATCAATATCGACCCTAATGCGATTACTCTGCTAGCTTAAATTTAGGTATCTCCTCAGGTACAGACTACAATGCACCACCCATAAGGTGATACATCTTAGATCTCCCGAGTACATAGCAGACTTGATCAGTATTCAAACCCTTTGTCGAGCTAGCAGGAAATGTCACACGATGAAAATTGTGCAACGCTCGACTATCTCTGTTCACTCTGAATCTGCTTTCTCTGTGGTAGCTCCAAAATACTGGAATGATCTTCCATATGAAATTAGGTGTTTAAAATCCCTGTCAATATTTAAACGTAAACTTTCCACGTACCTATTAACATTGTAACCTACCATCCCTTTTCCTTCATTTGTATTGTACTTTATTTATTGTGTTTCCTTCTCATGACGCCCATAACCACCACGTGATTTTGTAGTCAATAAAATATTTAAAAATAAAAAATAAAATAAATATATACAGTAAAACTCTATAAGAAACTATTTATTTTCAGTACTCTTTTCTTATAGAGAGGTTTTCATATAAAGAGGTTTTAACTTTTACAATGATTTTGATAATAAAGATGGAGAAATATCATGTATCTTACATAATTATTGATTGTTCAGTAAACCTTCATAATATTCTTTAATTAAATTAGATTTAAAATGTATACTGTATTGTTTGCGCTTAGACATGTTCATGTTAATACATAATGACATTTTATTTGATTTAGATTAGCAATTATAAATTATGAATCATCATTGATGAATATACTGAACATTCATATAATGAACATTATAATAATCTAGTATTTAACAATTAATTGTATAATATAATAAATTGTATCATCAATACATTTAAGGATATGATAACATTTATTAATTAATTTTAATAAATTTTAATACATTTATGGATATACAATAACAATTAGTAATTAATTTTAATTCATTTCAAGCTATTTAGGTAATATAAAATATTTGTATGAAAACAAAATATCTTATATATTAATTAATTTCTATAATTTTTATTAATATACAATACTTCTATTTATATATAATTATTTTTTATATTTTTATACAATAAGTTTCTTATAAAGACATTTTTCTTATATTTTTCTTATAAATAGGTTTTTTAATGTGGAAAAGGTTGAATTCCAACGAAATGTGTGAATAATTTTCTTATAAAGTTTTTTCTTATAAAGAGGTTTCTTATAGAGAGGTTTTTCTGTATATATAATTAATCTTAACAATTTACAAAATATGTGAATTTAATTTAGAAACATATTTATTTTAAATATATATTTTAAGAATTTTTCTATAAATTTAATATTTAAGGAATTTAATGAATTTGAATAATAATTTTCAAAGAATATTTAAAAGTAATAATTATAATAAACTTATAATAATGATATTATAATAAGGATAACACTGGTTAAAACACTGATTGAGAGCTGACTAGCACTAGAGTCAATTATTAAACATTTTATCTAAAATCATAGATGTACATAATATGTAAATATTCGGGAAGATTTGCTTCTATGTTTAATAGATATCTGAGCTCGTATGTCCATAAAGATATATTGTCTTAGTGCCCATCTAGATTATTCCTGATAAGTATATTGATTATAGTGAAGAACAAGGAAAGTGCTTTAATCAGGATATGTTGACTGTAGAAGATAACTTCCAAGTAAATATAACTATTAAAATAATATACGATTACTGTTGAGTCTAAAAAAGATATATAAAAGGATTAAAATAGATCAACATCATTGAAATAATCTTTTAATTAATATTGATTATTATATTATTAACTATGTACATTATTATTTTGAATCAGTATACATTAAAATATACCAAATACTATTGAAATAAATTCATTAAATGTCCGTTAATTTTCTTTATTTTTCCTACATTTGTGATTTTTTCACAAATTTTAAAAATTAAATAAAAAACTTGATCTGATTTGAAAAAATGAATTACATATTTGAAATCAGTCTATAAAACTAGTTTATACTCAGTTAACAATACCCTGACTTCTGAGATTTGTTTTCAGATGTCGATCAGTGTAATTAATAATATATATAATAATAATAAATAATAATAATATAAAGGTTTATTGACTCAATGAAAACAATATATATATATATATATATATATATACATAAGAGCGGCTTCGAAGGGACATTAACGCCATATGGTTATAAGTGAAAACTTTATCTAAGTTACTGGATGGGATATAAGGAATCCAACAAATAACAATTACAATAACAATAACAATAACCATAACAATAACAATATCGATAATAATAACAATATATTATTTAGGAACACATGGTGTTAAGGGGATCCAAGGACTGAAAGGTAGTGTAGGACAACATGGAACAGATGGAATTGATGTACATTATGACACATTCACTTGAATATATAAATATATATATATATATATATATATATATATATATGTATATATATATATATAATATCAACTTTTATTCATATAATTATTTATCTTTATTTCATAAAAATGTTATACAATTATTATATTTGCAAATTATAATAATAATGCATTAATATTACTTAACATCAATATTGAAGGCACATTTACGTGATATATGTATATATTGTGTATTTAACTTATATAATGTCACCTATGTTACCTATAGTGATTTCAAAATAAATTTAAAATATAATACTTAATTATATCCTTATAGATATAAATAAATTTATTTAGATATGGGATATATCGATTATTAAATGTGTAAATATAATATAAATACATTACTATATATTAATTAATATATAAATGTATACTCACATGTTAACATTATTTGTCTTGTTACCGTACATATATGTATAGTATTATATAGTGGAATATTCTAGTGGTATATCTCATAATATAACATTGTAACTGGAATTTTCCAGAATCTATAACTGAATATAACTCATTATTAGAACTATATGTTTAATAATTTAAACAATAAAATTTAAATATATTTAATAATAGTATGTGTGGTACTGTAAATAATGTAACATGTAATGATAATAATGTTTATTAGTTATAATTAGTACTCAAGAGATATCACTCGCTATGAATATTATATATATGATATTATATATAATATAATATGAACAATAATGAAAACACAGTATATAAAGTAAATAACTAAATTATTGGAAGTTAAATAATAACCACACATAAATATGTAATATGTATAGTTGTTCATAAAATATACATATATTTAGTGTATTCTAGTGTATTAAGATATAACTACGATATCATATAGGGGATGTAACCGAATCATGTAAGGGAAAGTAACCGAATACGGACAGTGCCCGAATACGGACACTCTCGGTATCTCAGAAACCTTAAATCTTACAAAAAAATGTTAATGAATAAAAATATTCAAAATTATATAAATAGTTTAACAAATTATTTTTTATTTTTTAATAATTCAAAACATTGCTGATATATCCAATAAACTAATTTTTTTATAACATTTTTAAATTTATGAAAAAAAATGTCAACTTAAAACCTTTTAAGAATATAAAAATGTATCAATATAAAATATAACACTATATTATAAAAAAAATAAAACATTCTAAAATTATATATATATAATTTCTATATTTGTTATCGATAATATTAATACATCTAGAGTATCCATATTAGAAACGTATATGACCTCTAGGTGTATATACCGCATATATGCTTATAACTGAATATTTGATCAAATATTCAGTTATAAGCATATATGCGGTATATAAACCTAGAGGTCATATACGTTTCTAATACGGATACTCTAGATGTCTTAATACGGACACCCTATAACCAATCAGCCCGTAACGTATGTACTATTCTGATTTTCATAAAAATCGCATGCGTTATAATATTAATTCCACCAATAAAGTTAAATCTAACATTTGTATTATTTAGATACTTAAATTGTATTATTAATTAAAAAAATAATAAAAATAAATAAATTATTAACTAATTAATTTAGATTACATTATTCATAAACTTAATTATAAATAATGTAATTGTAATTTATCTGATTGATTCATCAATAATATATAGTTTATCTAGTGGTATATATTCGGACGTGGGTACCGAATACGGACCCCCGTTATCACTGGAATTAAAAGATTAATAACATTTTAACATCACAATAATATCTATAATCATATACTATTAATATATTGTAATTTTTGAATACAAATAATGAGTCATAAAATGTTAAGACAATTTATTGTTAACGTGCCCGTATTAGGTTACTTTCCCCTATATGGAAATGTATATTACACTCGAGGGTAGATTCAGTATTACAAATGTTATTAATCATTTGGTTTAAGAGAAGGCATTATAAAGGTATATACGGGCCGTGACAATTTAAAATGACAATTAAATGCTATTATCATATAGCGATTATTATAATGGTAGTATTTAAGTTTATTTGGAATCAATAGATTGAGAACTATTTATATAGATATTTGGCTTAGAACATATCCTATTTATAAAATATTTGGATAATTGTATAATTATCAATGACAAATACATTGGAATGAGTTATTTCAGCCAAGATAATATATTATATAACATATAATAATATTTCTGATTGTTATCAAATATTAATTATAATACTGATACTACAAGTATATACATCATTTCCAGATCCATTGAAAATTATAATTGCACACCCTATATTCAAATATCTATTTTAACTATATTATATAACAAACTTAATTGTTGTAAATTATATTATATATTATATATTAAATTAAATTTATATTAATGAAATATGTTAATAATGCATACAATAACACTGATTAGTATTTACATATTTATTATAATATTGTTATTGTTATTGATATTTTTATTTAATAAAGTCCTATCATCCCATCCAGGAACATATATGAAGTTTTCACTTATAACCATACATGGCTCTAATGTCCCTTCGAAGCCGTTCTCGTTTTAAGGCATCCATAGTTTTAACGAGAGCCGAACATTTATTTATACACAATTATATAAGATCACTTATAAATACTGTTTTAAGACCCATTTTATAAAATTAATATACATTACATTAGTTTTTAATAGTATTATCGAGATATACAATTACAGGATTTGTGTTGGTAATATATCAGAATAGTACCAGCCACGGAATAAATTGTACTTATATATTTATAACATGTGAAGTTACACCTAAGTAACTTATTTTTATATTTATTGTGAAACTATTAATTTGGTATACTTACTAAATACTATTTCATAAATTCTAGTCAGATGTATTATAAAATAGAGGATAAAGGATATTCTCTAACATTATTTACATGATTATTAATATTTAAATTATTTTAATTTTAATATAAAATTATAGAATAATATACATTATAAATATTAATCCATACCACGATATCATAAGTGGTATTGGAAAAAGCTAACCATATGACTATAATAATAATATCTAACTGATAATATATATATATATATATATATATTTAGTCATAACATTAATATAAAAAAATTAACATATACATTATAACAAACAAAAGCTTACAAATGTTGACAATAATATACGGATATACCATATAGTATAGGATGTATTATTTCTATATACTATTTGTTAATCTACCACAAACTTATTGCCCCTTAATCACAACATTCGGTGACCTATTCGTGTTATACATACTATTAATATACTAAATCACGAGACTATGCCTATATTATCAATCTATTCATCCTATTTGTTGTATATATATATAGAACATCATATTAATTCCAGTTCTATATACCGATGTTGTCCTACTACCTATCCCTAATCAAATGATTATGTTATCAGTTCACATTCATAACTTTTCTTTAGTATTGCCCTTCAATATTCGGCTAACATTCGTTAAACTAATTCGCTTTATGACACATTAGCGAGTTGTGTAAATATCATAGATAATAGAATTTGTTTGATTAGTTATATGGATTGGTTTTGTGATTGTCGCTATTAAATTTAGGGAATAAAGAGTATCAATAAAAAATGTAGTACTTCTATGGGAATTATGATTATTTATATTTATATTGAAATCGCCTGTTACAATTAATGATTTATTTAGATAACGATTAAATATATTATATATAATATCAGTAAATTCAATTATATTAAATATAGGTGCTTTATATATACCTGATAGTAAATAATTAATATGTTCGTATATAAATGAGATCGTAACCATATTATAAGCATCATTGACAGATAATGATAAATTATCAATTAATTTATATTTAATATTATTATTAATGAAAATGGAAACTCCACCTCCACGCTTATTATTTATTAATATATGTTCAGATGAATAATTAGGAATATTAAATAAGTGTTTATTAGATGTAGTTAGTCATGATTCAGTTATTACAATACTCATAAAGTTTATTTTTAAATATTAAAGGTAATCAGTAATAGAATCGAAATATTTTGGAATACTCCGAGCATTAAAATGAATAATAGATAATTTACGACATATATTTAAATTTGATAAATTAGCATAATATTTACACTGTAAAAAAGTTTTATTTATATTATATATTATATTAGAATCGCATTTTAGTTCGTCAGGTATGTAATTATAAGTTAAGATTATAGTAATTGATTGTGAACTTAATTGTATTACTAATATATAAATAGAGAAGAAAAATATAAAATGTAAATGTTAATGTAAATGTAAATGTAAAATGTAAAATTGAAAACACGACCGTTCAATAAAAGAGACAGATCACGAATGAAGATATTTGGATATATCGGATATATCAGAAATATTTAGAATAATTAAAAAATAAAAAATACTTTTTATTGTACATTTTGTTGTTTCCCCTAAAAATATATAATTAACAAATGTTTTTTCTATATGTAATTTGGATTACATAGATATTAGATGATATTAAAGATTCAATAATATGTTAATAAAACTACATATTCATCTATTACACATTTTATTATGTAAATATATATATGTACATTTATATATACTATTATAAAAATTACATTTACATAATTTGATAAGTTCGTGTATATAATAAATAATAAATAATAATAATATAAAATAAAATTATTTACTAATTTAATTAATTTAAACTTATTTAATATTTTATAATTTTATAATTTACGATACAAAAAAATTTCTAATTTTTCCATACATTTTTACATCCGAGCATTCCCTTAAGGACATAGTAAGATACAATGTTACAAATAATGACTATAAAAACAACTAGTTTTCTTTAAATACGAGGTAAAGGGTTTTAAATATAAACAACCTTAAGTTCATTAAAGCAAAACTAAAGGATTTTGGAAAACCATTACTTGTTAGTGAATTATAACTAAAGGGTTTTATGAAAACCGTTATTTTTATTATATAATAACCAAGGGTTAATAATAATAACCCTTTACTTTTTATTACATAATAACTAAATGGTTTCGAACCCTTTAGTTATACCTGTATTTTTAGAGATAAATTGTTTTTTAATATATTAGTTAATATATAATTAAAATAAAATATATATTTGTTTTAACAAATATATATTTTAAGTTTTTTTAAAACATATTTTGTAAGTAAAATTGTAATAATGTATAAGGATATACCAAATATTCCTTATAGAATATTCTATATATCATATATTCTATTATATATCATTAGAAAAACATTAATACAACTTAATATAATAATACATATATGTTTTGGAAAAAAAATGTAATATATATATATGTTACTCCACATGGAATATTATAATAATTAATTGATTTTAATACATTTAACTACTACTTATTTAATCATTAATAAATATATAATAATGATTAATTTTTTAATAATTATTATTTAATTAAATTTATATAATAATTATTATATAATTAATAATTATTATATAATTAATAATTATTATATAATTAATAATTATTATATAATTAATAATTATTATATAATTAATAATTATTATATAATTAATAATTATTATATAATTAATAATTATTAAAATTAATTGATCATTATAATATGTGGTAATATATATATATATATATATATATATATATTATATGTATTTTCCAAAAAATATAGGATATTCCGAATTAATATGTTCTTCTAATAATATTCTATCAGGAATATTTGGAATTACCTATACATTATTACATATTGTAATTAATATTTTCAACACAAGTTTAGTTAATATAATCAGTCGAGCGTGAAGGCAAACAAATGACATTCATACTTAGAGTTTGGTTATTAAATGAATAAAATAATGATATACTGTATAACATAATTGTTTAGGATATATATTGGATTAAGATATATTTGTAATAATTAAATGAAGTCTGCAGATATATCGATTATATTATGTAAAAACCGGCGTATATACTTAATTAATACCATAATCGATATATCAGCAGATATCACTTTATAACTTATTAAAAATATATCCTAATAAAATATATATCCGAAACAACTATAATATGTAGTAAAGAAGTATTGTATTCATTTATTAAGTAACCTCTAAGTATGGATGTTGTGCTTTTGTCAATAATTTCGTTCATGGTTATATTAATACCTAGTGGTATAAGTAATACTGTGCGATGTCCATCTGATGGTATTGTGGGATGTAGCTGTAGTGTAAATATAATTAATTGTGGTAATGCTTATACCGGTATAGATATTCCGCGTTTAGGTGAATCTAATACTACTTATAATATGGTTAGTTAAATATATTGCACGTATTCACTATAGTAATAGTATACTAGTAAGTACTATTATTGTATTACATTGTACCTATATTTCTAGGTTATTAAGGGAATGTATGGCAGTTAAAACTTATGAAACAAAATGTAGTTAACTTTTTTTTATTGTAATGTATAAAATTATAAAATCTTATTGCTAAATAAATAATTTTCTTATATATTATTAATATCTATTATTACTTATATACAACTGCCTATCCAATTATGTAAATACAATTTGTATAATAGTATTCATTAATTTACATATATATATATATATATATCTATATATATATATATATATATATATATATATTTATATATACTTTATTCGATATATTCTAAACTAATTGTACTTAAATATTAGTAATAATTTCATAATCTAGAATTTTTATTCTAATCAATATTCAATATATTTCAATGCACATACTATTTTCATTTTTTCATATTTTAAATAATTATAATGTAATATAATAATGCTATTAATTAATATTATATTTTATGAATATATCATAATTCTACGTTATTGATATCCTTCATTTTCATAAATATCGTAAAGATATATCTTATTATTTATAAATAATAAAAAAGTAAATAAACTTTATAGAACACTATTTTCAGAATTAAAATTAAAACCCGTTAAATCTATTTATAGATCTACTTTCGTGCCTTGCCTAAATAATGTATTTAATACACAAAATAATGTATAATATATACATTAAATCATAGAAACAGTATTATATATATATAATAGTATTTTATTTATAGTTAGCAATATATGGTATACCACTACAGTAGCATGAACCACGTGTTCTTATAATGTTTATATATCATGTAAATACATTAAAATATTGTAATTTTCTACAAGAAATCACAAGTTTATACTTTTTCTTCAAAAATTAAGATAATTATATAATTATAAAATATAAGATAACATTATTAATGTTGATTTGATAAATACAATGGTTCATCATGACCAGATATTGAGGAAAGTTACAATATAATATAATAATACTATTATAATATTAGCAATTAGGGGAGAGAAGGGTATTGTGGCGAATATCGATATTTCAAGAACCATTATAGTTATCAAAAAACGATATATACGACAAATGTAGATAATTGAATTCTAAGAATGATAGTGTACATCATTTTTTATTCATATCAATATTAATTATTGATTTTTGATTAGAGAAAAAAATCAAATAATCGTAATTTTTATCGAAAAAAAACGTTTGTAGCTGAATATAAATAAAACTAAATGGGATAACGATTAATTATTTTTATATTTAATATAAAAGTGCGTGTGTATCTTGATATCTGATACAATGTATTTTATTTTCTAATTATAAAAATAGTACATATTTGAATACATGACGCGATCCTAGTGGCTATTTCGGAACTATCGACCATAATACCCGCACTAGTGTATTTTATCTCTATTTATACGGAAAATTTGCTTTTTAATAAAAATCAAATGATTTGAATACAAATAATTAAATGAGTAAATGTTGATAGCCATTATTTAGAACAACATATTGTAATTGTATACACAACTTATTGGATCATAATATCCAATATTAGTATGATATATTTTATTTCTTGTAAGGTAATAAAAACATCGGCCATAATACCCTTCCCTCCCCTACTGATAATATAAATGAATAGTTATAGTAATTATAATTATATTAATTATCATAAGTTAAACAAAATAATATTAAATATTCAACGAATTCTGCAAGGGGAATTAAAATGTGTTCAACCTACCCTAAATAGATAATTTTATTTAAATGAATAAAATTAATATAATTTAAATTGTATTATTGATGTTATCTTTTAATTATAAATAATTAAATAAATAACTAGTGTATAGTAATAACTTCAAAAGTGTAATTAAGTATAATATAATATCGAGATGATACTGACCAACACAAGTATAACAACTATAAAGAGTTTCTATAAGTTAAATAATTAATAAAATATTAAAAATTAAAAAAAATAAATATTAACATGATGGTCGTTATAGGGATATTAATTTTTTTATTCAAATAAATGTATCCTCTTTATAAATTGCAGACATAAATGAGATGGTTTACGCAGTCTCTATGTTAACCTAATAATCGTCTATTGTAGCCTATTAATCCTACATGTATTAGTATAACTCACATTATAATCATAAATATATAACTTTACAGGTTGTTATTACAGAGACTAACGTTACTGGAATTCAAGCTTCCATTCTATTGAATATCACAACTGTTAGGTTATATTTAAATAATAATAAAATAGAAAAAATTCATCCTAAAGCATTTTGGACGAGTGAATCAAATAATATAACAACCCATACTAAACTTAAATGGTTACAATTAAGTAATAATACGATTAAATATATTAAAAGTGGAACATTTGATCCATTGATAAATTTACAAGATCTTCTTTTGAATAATAATAAATTAAGTAATATAGATAATAAATTTATTATAAATCTAAATAAACTAACAATCTTCGAAATATCTAATAATGAATTAACACAATTACCGACTAAATGGATATCTTCTGAGAATATAATCTTAAATATTTTTAGTAATCCAATAGAATATTTATCTATTAAAACATTCGAAGGTGTAAATATTTTAATTTTACGTTTATCACTAAAAAATATGACAATAGAATATAATACTTTCAGTAAGATTAATTACATAAGAATTATGATATATCATCCACCTAAATATATATGGTATTTAAATGTATACGGCATAATCTATCCAAAATGTGACAATAGTAATAATAATTATACGAGTATTTCCAAATATCTTAAAGAATAATGTAAAGAATATATACCAGGTTAAATTATATATAAAAAGTATAGAATAGTAATTTATGGATAGAAGTAATTTTGTTATTTCTTTCTAGTTTCATTTTTTTCATGGTATTCCACAATAAGCTAGTAAGTTTATTTACATAATTTAGAGTTACTATAGTCCTAAATATCTACATAATAATTACAACATGATTCCCATATAATTAAAGTATTGAGTTAAAGTAGTATTTTTTGTATTTAATAAGTCATTGTTTTTTGATTATATATAATTTAAATATTTGATAATGTGTTATCTCATTTTTAAGGATATTACAATGTTTCCACCAATTTATATAAATTCCATTTTTACTGTGGTTAATTGCTTAAATATATAATTTAAAATCTGATGATTAAAAAATATAAAAGAAATAAAAAATTACTAATTTTATTATTTACATTTAAATTCTATATTGTGTATATATTTATTATACTTATTTGAGTAGAAGAAATTATATACATATTATAGTTGAGTCTAACATTGCGTGGTTACATATAATTATAACAATTGACTCATAATACTAGGGACCGCATAAATGTATCTAAAAAAAGATATTTATTTTATGAGATATAGAAGTATTCTTATATGTACAAACCAATCTATAATTTGTAAAAAAAAATATGAGTTATCGGGTTTCTAAGATATAGAGTATCTAAAATACGTGATATTTACTCTCTACGTATATTGATAAATATAAATAATATATAGTGTACATAATCGGGAAATATAAATAATACTATATTGTAATAGGGAAATATAAATAATCAGCAATAAACCCTTCCCTCTATATAAATACATACTATTATACAATGTACATAATCAAAAATGTCCGTAAATTACCAAAACTACAAATATATATATATATATATATATATATATATATACATATAGGAGAAAGTAACCGAATACAGACAGTGCCCGAATACGGACACTCTCGGTATCTCAGAAACCATAAATCCTACCAAAAAATATGTAATGAATAACATATTCATAATTATAAAAATAGTCTAAAAAAGTATTTTTTATATTTGAATTATACAAAATATTGCTAATATATCCAATAAACAGATTTTTTATTACGTTTTTAAATTTATGAAAAAAAATGTCAACTTAAAACCTTCTCAAGATTATACAAATGTATCGATATAAAATATAATACTATATTATCAATAAATAATGCATTCTAAAAATTGTATTTTTAATTTCTATATTTTTTATAAAATATTCATTAAGTTATATGCAATATCTAGAGGTCATATAAGTTCCTAATACGGACACTCTAAATGTCTTAATACGGACATCATATAACCAATCAGCGCGCAGCGTATGAACAATTCTGATTTTCATAAAAATTGCGTGCGTTATAATATTAATACCACCAATAAAGCTAATTCTAAAAAAATTATTATTTAGATACTTAAATTGTATTATTAATTAAAATATAATAAAAATAAATAAATTATTAACTAATTAAATTACAATATATTTTTTATAAAATTAATTTTAAATAACGTTATTATAATTTTTCTGATTGATTCATCAATAATATATAGTTTATCTAGAGGTATATAGGGTGTCCGTATTATAACACAGGGTGTCCGTATTCGGACATGGGTACCGAATACGGAACCCCCGTTATCTATGGAATTAAAAGATTAAATAAAATTTTAAAATCACAATAATATTTATAATCATATAATATTAATATGTTGTAATTTTTGAATAAAAATAATGAGTCATAAAAAGTTAAGACCATTTATTGTTAAAGTGTCCGTATTAGGTTACTTTCCCCTATACCACCCCTCAATAATGAATATATATATATATATATATATATATATATATAAGTTCCATAGATTAGGAAAACAAAATATATTAGATGAAAAGATACAAAATAATAAAATTAGACCTATAAAAGTAATTTTTAAAAATGAAACTGATAAAATTAATATAATCAAACATGCATTTAAATTAAAAGAATCTGAATTTAATAAAGTTGGTATAACACATGACTTTTCTATAGATCAACTTATTATTCAATCAGACCTTATAAAAAAGGCAAAAAGTAATTCAACTGATGATGTAAAGTAATATTTTTAAATAATTCCTTTAAAACAATATCTATAGTATCTGAATCACAACAGTATGATGAATAATACAATTCAAAACACAGATTATTATACTATTAAGGAATATAATAATATACATAATACGTTAAATATAACTATATTGATGCTAAACATTAGAAGTTTCAATAAAAATATCAATACATTTAATATATTTTTGGATACATTAGTCAGTAAACCAGATATAATAGTACTAACTGAAACATAGCTAACTAATACTGATGATCCTTCAATATATCTAACAGATTACAAAATGTATAAAACAAATCGTATACTAAAAATTAAAAAAAAAGGTGGAGGAGTTGCAATTTTTGCTCACAAAAATGTAGATTGTTTATATATAGAAGACTTATCAACAGCAATTGATGATGACTTAGAAATAATCAGTATACAATTAAATTTAAAATTTAAATATAAACCTATAATAATCACAGGGTTGTATAAAGCACCACATATTAATAGAACTATCTTTAATGATTTCTTTTATAATTTGTTTTTAAAATATATTAATTCTGAAATTTTTATTTGTGGTGATTTTAATATTGATTTTTTAGATGTTTTTAATCCATTCACAATTGATTTTAATAATACCATTTCACAATTAGGCCTACATAATTTAATAAAAATACCAACTAGATTATCAACTTATAAGAATTCATTAATAGATAACATATTAACAAATAGTAATTCAATTTTATTGAATGGTGTTATTAATACAGATATATCTGATCATTCTGTTGTATTTACTACTTTGAATATAAAAAATAACTATACTAAAAGTTGTGACTGTTGTATTGTTATTTATAGTCATTGAATATGACCTGCGACCCTTGACATATTTCATATTAACTTCCTCTTGTAAATAAATATATATCTAGTTAGACGTGTTTTATTAATATATCAAATCTTCGTAGCACAAACTCGTAACTTAGCCATTCTTTGCATCCAGATCTATTCCGTTATAGTTAGAACAATAAACTATCATAACATGGTGACAGCGGTAAAAAAACGAACGCCAGAATCAGACATTTAAAGCCTTTTTAAAAAAAAAAGCACGTGTACGGAAAAAATTTTTTTTAACAAATTTAAAAAAAATAATAATTATGGACGGAATAAGGACCCCGAGCATGGTATGGTCAGGAGACCTACCCCACGAATTAATGGCATTTAAACAATATGTTACATTAATATTCAAGGGCCCGTTATCAAAATTGAAAAGCGAAGAGAGGATGACATACGTCCTCATATGGATCGGTGAAGAAGGGCTGAGAATATATAACACGTGGAACAATGAAACCAAAACTCTAATCGAATTTTGGGCCCACCTGAGCGAGGTCCTAGAGCCAAGGTCTAACTACAGACTGGCCAGACTACTACTAGAAAAGATGAAACAAGCCAAAGACGAACTAGTAGTCGAATACATGACTAAATGCATGCTCCAATCGAAGAAATGCAAATTCCGTGATGAAACCGAGATAGAAACGCGCCTGATAGAGCAAATAATCAGAGGAGGCGCTCACGACAAAGTCAGGGAAGATATACTCTGCAAGGACAACACCCTAACACTCGACCAGGCCATGAAAATCGCCCGTACCTACGAAGCACTACAGAGCGAGCTCAAGGAGTTCACAGCCGTCTCCAACACCCATATCGATCATGTTAGCAATAGACTTAGTGAAAATAAACCTAAGACCGCATATCGGAAGACCAATAATCGCCTCGATAAATCACATAATGATAAGATTACTAATTATTATGTTACTTGTAAATATTGCGGCCTGAAACACACGGGTACCCAGTGCCCCGCCGCACAGTCCGAGTGTCGATTTTGTCACAAAATTGGTCACTGGGCTGCGGTGTGTCGCCAAAAATCTAAACCACTTTCTGCCCAGTACCATAATAACACAGGTCACGCCCGAAAACACGATCGCGGACACGACCGCACATACGATCGCGGACCCGACCGCACACACGACCGCTCATACGACCGCACGTTCGACGAGCTGAAATTCAACGACCTGAAACTCGACGAGATCGCAGCAGACCCGACAAGAGTACTGAACACTGTCCTACGCTTCACGCTGAGAGGGCTACCCGCGACCATGAAGGCGAAGGTAGACACAGGCGCGGAAGGAAACATCCTTCCACTACGTACGTATCTTCGAATGTATCCCGAGCACTGCAACAACGCACGACCAACGCTTGGTCACCTAAACCCAAGCCGAACCACGCTGACCGTCTACAACGGAGACAAGATGGTCCACTACGGAACAATCGATATCGACATCACGCTAAAGAAAGTGACAACACGAGCTACCTTCTATGTAGCTGAGACACCAGGTCCGATAATACTGGGCCTACCATCAATAACCAAGATGAAGGTTATTACGATAAATAACGTCAAGACGAACAAGATCAAGACTTCAGACGACCTCGAGAACATGTACCCAGACCGATTCGAAGGGATCGGCAACTTCGAAGGCACTTACCACATAGTGACCGACCCCACGGTACCCCCAGTAATACACTCCCCGCGAAGACCCCCGATATCGATGGTACAAGAAATTAAAGATGAACTAGACCAGATGGAAGAAACCGGTGTGATCAAGAAAGTCACAGAACCAACAGAATGGGTCTCAAGCCTGGTATACGCACGGAAGCAATCAGGCAAGTTAAGGATATGCCTCGACCCACGCGACCTGAATAAGGCAATAATGAGACCCCACTACCCGACAAAGAACTTGGAAGACGTATCCTACAAACTCAAGGGTGCAAAAATATTTAGCAAACTAGACGCCCGCCAAGGTTATTGGGCAATACACCTAGACCACGAATCCAGCCTGAAGACTACGTTCAACAGCCCACACGGAAGGTACCGATTCCTGAGGCTACCCTTCGGTTTAAACCTTAGCCAAGACGTCTTTCAACTCAAGATGGACATGATAATTGAAAACTGCCCTGGAACCCTCGGTATAGCCGACGACATAGCTGTATTCGGAAAGAACGAAGAAGAACACGACGCAAACCTCCACCACTTAATGACCCGCGCCCGAGAAGGAGGACTCATATTCAACAAAGAAAAGTGCACGATCAAACAGACCTCTATACACTTTTTTGGTCTCATATTCAACGAAACTGGAGCGAAACCAGACCCGGCAAGACTAGACGCGATAAGAGACATGAAATCACCAACGAACAAGACCCAACTACAAGAATTCCTGGGCATAGCCACATACATGAGCCCATTCGTACCAAACTTATCCACACACGCTGCGCCGCTACGAGACCTGCTCAAGAAAGAAACCGACTTCACCTGGACATCTTCCCATGAAAAGAAGTCGCCGACATCTATACCAAATTCCCAATCCTAAGGAAACTAAGAAGCACCCACAGCAGCAGTATCATCCAGACACTAAAGGAGATATTTTCAGAACACGGAATACCGAGACACTTCCATTCCGACAATGGACCACAATTCTCGGCAACATCCTTCGCACAATTCGCTGCGAGCTGGGGATTCCAGCACAATACCAGCTCACCACACTATCCACAAAGCAATGGATTCATTGAACGACAGATACAAACCATAAAGAGAATCCTGACAAATACCGACGATCCAGAAAAGGCCCTACTATTCTGGAGAGCCACCCCCCTAGAAAGGAACCACCCCTCTCCAGCCGAACTCCTATACGGAAGGATCATCAAAACGACGCTACCAAAGACCAAAGTACCAGCATCTACAAAACAAGACAAGCTGCTCAACGACCGACAAAAGAAAGCATCCGACCGCTATAACACCAAGGCACGAACAAACAAACCGACACTGAACAATGGACAACGCGTGTTCATCAGAAACCCCATCAACAGCACATGGAGTCCCGGCACTATCCATGCGGAACACCCGTCCCCGAACTCGTACATGGTAGACTCAGATCTCACCGGCTCAAGATTCCGACGAACCCTGACAGACTTGCGTAGAGACGACACTACCAGCGAAGACCCACCGGTCATCGCACAACCCGATGTCGCATACGAGCGACCATCACGCCAACGCCGACCACCGAGTCGCCTTGACCTATGACATGCGCAATAGCACATCACCCAAACTACGTATCCCTCACGACCAAACACAGTCCTGAGGTTGATTAGTATTATACTTACATCGGTGTCGCTATGACAACCTAGCATGTACCCCCATGTCAACATACCTAACTTTGACTAACAAAGGGGGATGTTGTATTGTTATTTATAGTCATTGAATATGACCTGCGACCCTTGACATATTTCATATTAACTTCCTCTTGTAAATAAATATATATCTAGTTAGACGTGTTTTATTAATATATCAAATCTTCGTAGCACAAACTCGTAACTTAGCCATTCTTTGCATCCAGATCTATTCCGTTATAGTTAGAACAATAAACTATCATAACAGTGACTATGTATATATCAGAAATATGCATAATATTAATGCATTAGTAAATACACTATCGATTTATAAATGGGACTATTTGTACACAATTACAGATCCTTCTATATGTTATGATGAATTAGTAATAAAATTAAATGAAATGTTTAATAAATTTTGTCCCATATCTAGAAAAAATAAAAATAAAAATAGCATTAACAATCCATGGCTTACAAGTAAATTGAAAAATGCAATAAGAAAAAAAAAAAATTATTTAACACATATAAAACTAAAAACTGCCCTATCACATTTATTAAATATAAAAAACTAAAAAATAAAATTAATAAAAATATAAAATATGAAAAAAATAAATATTACTCAAATATTTTTTCAAATTGTAATCAAAAAGAAAATTGGACACATTTGAACACTATAATTAATCAAAATGTTGATGAATTACCCAAAATACTTAAATATGAATGAAAAGAAATTATAAATATAAAAGATCAATGTGAACATATTAATAATTACTTTTCAAATGTGGGTTTTAAAATAAATGAAAGTTTTTTAAATACAAATATGACTAATGATAATTTGATTAATGATAATATGACTAGTGATAATATGACTAATGATAATATAACTAATGATAATGATTTTAGATATTTTTTAAACTCTATTGAGAACAGTTTTTATTTTTTACCTATTACTGATAAGGAAATAATTAATATTACACTTAATATGAAATCTAAATCATCCAAAGATATAAATAACTGGGACATGAAATTAATCAAGCTTTTAATAAATTCTATTGCTAAACCATTATAATATTTATTTAATTTATGCTTGGCTAATTTTGAATTTCCTGATAATATGAAAATTGCTATCATTAAACCAGTATTTAAAGCAAATGATAAAAAACAGATAATCAACTATAGACCCATTTCATTACTACCGCAAATTAGTAAAATCTTCGAAAAAATAATTTATAATAGAATGATGGACTTTATATATAAAAATAAAATAATTAATGATAACCAATATGGATTTGTAGAAAAATCCAATACTACCCTTTCACATTTTAACTTACAACATTTTTTATTTACTAAACATAGTTTAAATAAAAAGATTGCTACGCTATTTTAGACCTTAAAAAAGCGTTTGATGTAGACCACGACATTTTATTAAAAAAATTAGAATACTGTGGTTTTAGGGGTCATGTAAATGTGTTTTTAAAAAATTATTTATTAGATAGAAAAGTTAAAACTCGAATAAATAATACTGTATCATCTGTTAGAAATGTACGTTTTGGTGTTCCTCAGGGATCAGTATTAGGTCCATTATTTTTTATTATATTTATTAATGACATATCAAATATATTTAATAATGATGATAATATAAATTTAAATATATATGCAGATGACACATCACTCTCTATATTTGCAAATTCAAATGAAGAATTGAGTAGTAATATGCAATTATATTTAGATAGATTATGTCATTGGTTTAATATAAATAAATTAAAATTGAATATTGAAAAAACTAAAATACTTCCTTATTTTAATACAAAAATTATAAATAATATAAATTTAAATAATGCGAACATAGAAATAGTAGATAGATATACGTTTTTAGGTATTATATTAGATAGTAATTTAACATATTCGTTTCATATTATAAATTTGTGTAATAAATTATCAAAAATTGTATATCTTTTTCGGAAGCTAAAATTTCTTAACCTACGCAATTTAATTATATTATATAATTCACTATTTTTATCAAATATGTCATATGGAATAGAAGTATGGGGTAATGTTTATGAAGATAGATTAAAAAAACTAGTATTAATACAAAAAAAAACAATTCGAATTATCAATAAAAATATGATAGACAAGTCTCAATTACCTCTGATTCGTTTATCACACACTAATAATATGTTTAAATATAATTCTATTTTAAAATTGAATGAACTCATAACTTTTAGAATAATATTATTTGTATATAACCTTTTACATAATAACTATAACATTAATCTAGATACATTTTGTATTTATAAAGACAAAACAAGATTTATTTTACCATTAATGAAAAGAACGAAATTTCAAAACACAATTTTTTTTAAAGGCCCAAAATACTATAATAATATAATGAGTAGTCCTAATAATATATTAAAATCTGAAAATATACATAATATACACAAATTAAAAAAAGTATTAAAGAATTATTTTTAAATAAATATTAGTTTTTATATTTTAGCATTTTAATAATTTTTAATATTTTTAATCTTCGTCAATTTTTAAAATTTTTATATTTAAAACTACTTGGGTCATTTTTATATTATTATATTTTTATCATTTTTTATTATTTTATTCGCACTTTTTTGTTATATAATTGTTTGCAAAAGTTTTAAACATACTTTATTTTAATTTGTATATACTAAACCATTTGAATCATTTTATGTTATTACATTTCAATAATTTTTTATTATTTTATTCGCACTTTTTGTTTTATATTTGTTTGCACAAGTTTTAACACATTTTATTTAATAGTTTATTTAATGGATTGAAGAAACATGATGAAATACGCTGAGGGACATTATTTTTATTATTATTATTATTCTCTTTATATATATTTCTTTACTCTTATTATATTGAATTCTAGTACACAAGTCTTATTATTATTGTATAAATGTCCCAAAGCTATTATATTCATATACTATGGAGGTATCGACTTAATAAAGCTACTTATAGCTTTCAATGATCCTCCTTAGACAATTGTCTATAAACTGATTTCATTCATTCATTCATTCATATATATATATATATATACAGTTCACAACATAAGTTAGTCAAGTTCAATGTGTGTATATATCTATATAGTATATTTTAAAATTTATTTAAGTTTTTATCGTTAATAATAGTACTATAGTCCCATAGTGAGTTTATTCCAGTGCGATGAGTCATTATAATGATATAGTCGAATTAAAATACTATAGTCGATTGATAGGCTTTTATTGGCGTATTAGGGGAGAGTACTCGAATACCGACACCCTAAAAATAAATCACCATAACTTAATTATTTCTCAATTAAATATTTCCAAATTTTATTTATAAGTATTAAGTATACTCACCTATAGGTATATACATATAATAGCTATTTTAACATTTAATTTAGTTTTTTTAACTCTGAGATAACAGGGGTATCTATATTACAGACATATGCCTCGAATACCGACACATTGGAACATAATATTGACACCCTACATATATTTATATTTAGATATGCCATATATTATTTAATATCCACTATCCAATCAGAATTAAATGCGCGTTACTTTTAGTTAACACACGCAATTCATGCGTTATTTTCCTAAAATTAATTTTCGAAAATATTTAATATTTTATATTATATTATAAATATTGAGTTTGAAATTACTTAATTATAATGCGAATATAGGAGTTTTATGTACGTACATAGGAGTTGTATATAGTTTCTGAAATAATATTTAATTCCAAGTAGAAGTAATATATCATACGTGTATAATAAAATAACACAACGATACGTACATTATTAAAGTAATGGACCTATACTTTATCTTACTAAACTTAATTTTTGAAAATATTATAAATATTAAATTTGAAATTACTTAATTATAATGCGAATAATGTATGTACATAGGAGTTTTATATAGTTTCTGAAAGACTATATAATTCCAAGTATACTGTAGAAATTCTATAAAAGTAATATACTATATGTGTATAATAATATAACATAGATACTTAAATTATGAGAGATAATATAAGAGTAACCTAATTATTTTTTATAAGTATAACGTAATTCTTATTTTTATATTGATAGATACATTTTTTAATAGGTCAAGTAGTATGAATGAATTGATGAATTTATTTTTTTAAAGTAACAGTTTGAATAATTTATATAATAAATAATTATTTGCGAATATAATAAAAATAGCTCCTTTAAGGCATATAAAGAAGTCTTTTTTTAAGACATATGAATTATATTACAGATAAAGTCTCAGTATTGTGATTTAGTTTATATACACCTTTTCTTGAATTATGTAATTTAGTATTCATAATACTTTAGTTAAGATGGTTTGAGATTATGTGTTCTATTAGTTCAAATAACAAAGATACATGTATTAGTCACGTTGTAGTCATGCGATGTTCTCGGTTATAACTTTATTTACCGCGAGGCTGAATTTATAGTTTACTACGTTTATATGTGTTACTATATATATATATATATATATATATATATATATATATATCAGTGTTCATTCTAGAGCTACCCAGCTACCCACATTGGGAATTGCCCTAATTTTGTGGGTAGCTGCCCTAAATATATATTTATATGGATTCAGTTTAATTATTAAGTTATTATTAATCTACTTGTAATATCATTAATTAAAAGTATTATATCTATAATTAAAGGAATATATTATTTAATAAATGTCAGTTTTCCAATGAATATTTATAAAATGACGATTAAATGTGTTATTATTATTATATTATTATTTAAGTATTACAATAATGAAGAATTTATTATTTAATAAACGGCAGATTTTCAATAAATATTTGTAAAATGGCGATTTAATGTATTATTATTTAAGTATTAAAATAATGAAGAATTTTTATTTAATAAATGGAGGATTTTCAATAAATATTTATAAAATAAGTATTAAAATAATGAAGAATTTTTATTTAATAAATGGAGGATTTTCAATAAATATTTATAAAATGGCGATTAAATGTATTACTATTATTCTATTATTATTTAAGTATAAAAATAATGGAGAATATGAATAACTTCTGTCATAACATTAGGATAAATTCATTATTTTTAAAATAATGGCGAATATATACTATTTGCCCTTTGTTATATCCGTTTGATTTTTATATAAACAAACAATTTAGATTCAAATACAAATTAAATATGAAATATGATAATAAACTGCTTGATCTATATTTAGATAATCTATATTTAGATTGGGTAGCAAATTCACTACCCAAAATGAAAATTGGGTAGCAAACTTTAAATATTGGGTAGTGAATTTGCTACCAATTTATATTTATAATAATATATGAAAATTAATTCAATAATTATTTTTATTCCAATTCTTTTTCTCCCAATATATATAAATCACATGATTGTTTTATTTAAAATTTGTAATTTTTATATATTTATTTTAAATCATATTTTAAAACGTAATATTAAAGTGATATATGACATATTAAAAACCATGAAAATATAAAAATAATGAAACATTTAATCACCAATATTATAATTAATTCACTGTTTTTTATAATCATAATATTTAAACTATATACTTTTTAAATGTATAATAAATATAATCTAATTATTAATTTAAAATTATTATTTTTATTATTACATTAATATTTAATAATATCATATTATATATTAATTATCATACTTATCATACTTATTATTCTTATATATAATATATTATGTTTAAAATATAATGTCATAAATAAAAAAATCATGTATTATACTACTTATTAGTTATTATATATATTGAATTTAAAATCAACCGTTGTACGGAGTACGTACTGCATGTTGATACATGAGCATGACATATTTTATATTGATTTTATTATGATAAAATTGGTATCACTGGAAAGCTTATTAAATTATATAATACAATTCATATTATGTTTTTTTTAATTTGTATTTAAACAAAAGTTATTAACAAAAATGTGCAAACAAATTATTAAATTTTAATAATCAATACAATTATAATATGCATTCTAATTAATTTTTTATATTATGAAATTAAAATATCTTATATAAATTATATATAATAATGTGTACCAATATGATATAATAATATTAATATAGATATAGGTATTTTTATATATTTTTATCTACCTATAAGTATTTTTAAGTATTCATAAGTATGATATATTATATATCGTTAATTGTATATATATAATATATAATTAATGAAAATAATTACTATATATATTATATATTTAGTATCTTATAATTTGTATTATATAGAAACTTATTTATTTATATATTCCTATAAATACATGTCCATGTATTATAGTATTTAATGATACACATAACTAATCCTGTATACTTAACATAATAGTATACATGTGTTTCTCGAGAAATATATAATTATGCTTATAATAATCATTATAATAATATGAGTTTAAATTATAAGTTTAAATTATAAATATACTATTCGATTGATTAGTAATATTACCAATACATTTATATAAAAAAATAAGTGTATATATATATAAGTTTGATAGAGTTACTATTACATTACTATAATAAATATATAATTATATATATGATATTACAATAATCATAATATTATAACTTATCGAGAACCAAATTACTTATATATCAAACTACTCGAACATCATATTTAAAAAATATAACTTTTCGACTACCTAATTTTCAATATAACATATCAACCATCTAATTTTCAATATTATAAGATCTCAACTACATCATTTTCAATATTAATACATATCGACAACATAATTTCCAATATTATAAATTCTCGACTACCTAATTTTCAATATTATAACATATCGAAAACATACTTTTCAATGTTATAAGATCTCGACTACCTAATTTTCAATATTAAGACATATCGACAACATAATTTTCAATATTATAAGATCTCGACTACCTACTTTTCAATATTATAACATATCGACAACATACTTTTCAATATTATAAGATCTCGACAACATACTTTTCAATATTATAACATATCGACAACATAATTTTCAATATTATAACATATCGACAACATACTTTTCAATATTATAAGATCTCAACTACCTAATTTTCAATATTATAACATATCGACAACATAATTTTCAATATTATAAGATCTCGACTACCTAATTTTCAATATTATAACATATCGACAACATAATTTTTAATATTATAAGATCTCGACTACCTAATTTTCAATATTATAAATGCTTGAATTTCAAATTTTTAATATCTGAATATCTCATGAATCAAATATTGAGAGATTGAATATAAAAAGAATTATTTGATATCAATGTATTAGTATTACAATTTGTAAATCATTTAATTGTAAACGAATAAGTAATCGAATCGAATACTTATTTGCTATTTATTTACATCTCTAATTCAAAAAGTCTCCTAAGTAGCTTTTGTAAGTAACAATTGTTACAGGTTTAAATTACCTCAGGGTATAAGTGTCCAATCTAATATATTATTTATCATAAATGAATTTATAAATAGATGGCGAAATTACCCATATATGTCATCCTACATTTTACTTAGTAAAATATATTTAAATGCCCTATAATAATTTTTTTTTGGTAGTTGCCCTGAAACCTAGAATGAACACTGATATATATATATATATATATATATATATATATATATATATATATATATATATATATATATATCAGTATTCATTCTAGGTTGATGTATAAATGATTATATAATCATTAAAAATAAAAAATAAACATAATAATAAAATATATTTTTTTAAATTATGATTTAAATATCAACATATTGCCACTATAGTGATAGATTTAATCACTAATTTATTTTAAACTAAGATATAATAATCCAAAAGTGTTTTGTATTTAACAATTAATGTTATTATATTAATAGTAATTGTTAAATGAGTAATTTGTCATTATATAAATATTTATTTAATTGCATTTAATGATCGACAAATTGTTTTCATGAATGTATGATATTATATATAACGTTATATTCGTATACTATTTTATTACATATATATATATATATATATATATATATATATATATATATATATAGAATAATGTTCCTTTATTTATATTATAATGTATATATAACATATTATTTGATATCTATTTAACTTTAAATTATAATTAATCCTTAATTATAATGACTGATTCACCAACAGATGCACAAAGTAGTACTGGGCCACCTTCGCTACCTGATTATACAACTATGTCCATTGGAACTAATAATACAACATTATCTGTACCATTAAATGAATCAAGTGGATCTGTGACAACTCCAAACCCTGATTATACAACTATGTTTATTGGAACTAATAATACAACATTATATGTACCATTAAATGAATCAAGTAGATCTGTGACAACTTCAAACCCTGATTATACAACTATGTCTATTGGAACTAATAATACAACATTATATGTACCATTAAATGAATCAAGTAGATCTGTGACAACTTCAAACCCTGATTATACAACTATATATGTTGGCACTAATAATACAACATTATATGTACCATTAAATGAATTAAGTGGATATAAAACAACTTCAAACCCTGATTATACACTTATAGTTATTCTTATTAGTATTATCATCATTACTATTATTATTAATTGTTATTTGTGCAAGATTAACATGAATACATAATAATTGTAAACAATTAATTATATATAATTAATTATTATTAACATTCGGTTTATTATTATGCCATCTTTTGTTTTAACTCAATTAAATATTTATATTATGATTGTTAAATTAATAAATGAATATATTTAATTATATTAACATTATCATATAGGAGTATTGATAATACATCTGCATAATGTAAACTAGAAACAATATGTTCAGAATTACGTCATAATAGTATTACATAATATTGCATAGCATATATAATAATGTTCTGGTTACCAACTTCAATGTATTTAATACATATTCAATTATCATCAATAGTGACACATTTACATTTTGGCATAATTATGATTACATATAATCGTGTATTAGATAATAAACTACTTATGAAAATAATAATGTAACATACATATTAGTTTCAAACATATATAGTTGAATTATATATATAGTTATATTGAATGATTTTAAATTAAAATATATATTTTATATACAAATATTACTAATATAATTATATACATTTACTTATTGACTAAATTAGTGTTTCAAAGACAATTGTTTGTTATACGTTATTTAAACGCGATTTATATATACCTTATCTAGTATATACTATACAACCTCTAATCGTATACTTTAAAAACAATACAAGATATGTTTAGAACTTATTGAACAAACGATAGAACAACCATATCGCATCATCTCTAAAATACAATAAACATTTTAAAGAAAAGTGTAAGTTAAGTTACAAATAAATATTACAAGCGTTAATCTTCTTAATTATATATTATATATATTTTAATAATCATTAATTATATAGATAAATGTGTAAACATTCCTTCGAAAGTATAAACAAATATAAACATAGTAGTTAACTACATAGCAGTTGTATTTAACCATAATGATTATGCTTAATAATAATATTAGTAATACAATATTTAAATGAGTTTTAAGATTACATTTATTCTAAGCTTACCATCGTAACTCGGATACTCGATGTTATCTAGTGTACCTAATGTAGGGACATATACCCTAATATACGGCTATGTAGAGGGGCGTGGGGCTTCAGTAGTGTGTAGCTAACATGCCATAAAGCGAATTAGTTTAATGAAGTAAGGCGACTATTAAAGTGTATTATTACATGACAGTTACGTAGGCGATGACATTAGGCTGATATTAAGGAGACAATTGCATAGGTAAGCCTAGGGGCGCTGGAACGATTGTGTATGTAGGGGGGACCAACCAATCAACATAAATAGTGTGGTTAAAGTGAGGGGTGACCAATACAAAGGAGGCCCCCCTAGATTTTAAAGTGGGGGCGACATATCTCCCCGTCCCCCCTATTGCAGCGCCACTAGATAATAGTACATAGAACAATGAATTACTATTATATTTTGTATATAAACGTTATTAAAGGTAGGCTATGTAGTGTGCAGATCGATAAGCTAAGATTATATCAGGAGTTAGTATATGAAAGTAATGTAGGATTGAATTGTTATCTGAAATAATAATATATTTTAAATATAACACTGAGACAGCAGATTATCATATATCATTAAAATCTAAAATGAGTAAAAGAATACATTGGGAGTAATCTGATTATCGAAAAACGTGTTGCACTCAAAAATATAATTCAGCTAGAAATAAACTGGAGAATATAATTAGATATAAGAAAAACACCTTTAAGATTAAATTGAGGCTAAACAATCAGCAGAAAAAAAATCAACAATGTGCATTAGCTTGGAATATAGTGAACAAAATAAGATGACAGAAAAATACATATAAAGCTAAAATCATAACCCAGAACGATGTTGAAAGAATTTATATATATAAAGAAAACTTTTTAAACTTCTAGCTGGAAGTACATGTATCATCTTGTACATTATCTAGCATACGGGAATACGATTTAGTAATACAACTAGGAGATTTCACTTTACGAGAACTCATAACTAAAAAGCATGAATATAGAGAGAGCTTCTAGAATTTATAACATCCATTTCGAAGTCTGGAAAACAAGGCTGTTTAATAAGTATCTGCTCGAATTGTGTATTTGTATATATATATAATATATACGTATTAAAGCAGTATATACATTATATACATATAAAAGCATTATCGAAGAATGAAGAAAATGATTCATTTTACCATTTCAAAAAAGGAAATCTTTAAATCTTATAAACTACAGAGGTATAACACTAATTTGCATAGGTACCAAAATATAAAATACGATGTTACGAAATTGAATACAACCTGCAATTTAAAAAGTTATTCGCCCGCATCAGAATGGATTCCGAAAGAACAGAAATTATTAACAATGGGATTCATCGTAACCATGAATGTTATTAGATTGACAGGATTAATATGGCAGAAATGTTGAGATCATACGTAATTCCAATGAAAAAATGTAAATGGAATTATGATGTTATATGAGAATACCAAATACATGGTTCATTATCTTAACGGAGATATAAGATATAATAAGCTCAAATAAATATGTAAATCAAATATACATCCCTCACTTAAAATAAATGTATTTCGATCAATAGTGTTATATTATATATCTATGTAATAATATTGTTATCTTATCTTATCGATGCACGTACGCTAGTATCTGGTAAACACGTACGCACATTCCTGCATAGCCGTCACGCATGACTGCCCACGTGATGGTGGCTGGCTATATATATATATATATATATATATATATATATATATCGGTGTTGTGTATAGTCAGTCCCTTAATTCATCTCAATAAACGTACATAAACATTTAGTCTATTATCTCTGCTTACAAGCATACACCTTTTGCCTACACATAACTAGTATGCTATAGACACAACATACATACTATATATATACCCTATACATATCCATATCCCACAACACAACTTAACAAAGAGTATAACAAGTACAGCTATACGGATCCACTATAGTGGATATATATGACCGAGATGATAAAGAAAGTAGGATCATATTCGCTGGCCATTGCTTTAGAATTAAAGATTGTAAGTTACAGTTTAGTGTAGAAAATAAAACTCGAACGGAGAAATGATGGGCGACTAAATAAAACTTACCTGATCAGCTAATAAATAATATCGGCATACCTATGAAATTTCAACATCTCTGATGAACCGTGACGTTTGGAAAACGATATGTAAAAGTGTTCGGACAATTCGCCCGATCCAGTAAGTAAGTATACACACATAATAATAATAGTATACTATTATTATAATATTTCATTCAAATAAAAATTAAAATAACTATTTTTAATAAAATATTGTTCGATATTGCCATTATGTACAATAGACATACTAATTTCGTTATATAAATTATTATAATTTGGCGTATTTTATCAATTGTAAAATGTATTAGTGAATAATCAAAGTATTTTTGAATTATAAAGTATTGAATATCTGCATGGGTAAAGTAGTGTAATATATGTATCGCATACTCTAAATATTCATCGTGAACTCATAAATATTAGCACGTAAATTTTCTAAATGTAGGTAACATAAATTTTCAATATATTTCTATATATTTGCATTGCAGAAGTTATCATATATAGATGTAGCTCATATTCTATAACAATTGATATGTATAGGTAATCTCTATAATATTAGTTGTATAATGGGGATATAACACTACCAGTATTTCCAGTAACTTAACAACGATTTTCTATCAAGTTAACTACAATTGTAGTGGGATACCCCCTTACTTTCCGGCAACTTTCCTGGCATATAACAACTTTAAAGGGGTATCCCGTTACAACTTGGTAGAAAATCGTTGTAAAGTTACACAATTTCCAGAAGGTTGCCGGAAATGCTGGTAGTGTGATACCCCATTAACGTTGAAAATATACGTATTAATACTAGGATTATATATGATTACGTTGGACTTTGATGCATGTATTAATTATAGATAATGCATTGAGTCTCAAACCGAACGTTAAAGCATAAATATTTAAATTTATTACAATTTTAATAAATATTGAGTATACGTGTTTGTATAAAATCAATTCTATAATTTATTAATGTAACATAGTAAACATAATAATACGTTATATAATACAAAATATTTAAATTTTTATTTAAAATATAAGTACTTATTTATTTTATGAATTTTAATAATTATAAAATGACTAATATAATACAACAATTAAAGGTAACTGTTTACATTAAAACAAAACTGGTGTATTTACGTAATATCACAAAATGTAGTTAAATATATCCTATAATTTAAATAATATTGTTCTTGGTATAATATATGAAATATAATATAAATAACAATATATATATATATATATATATATATATATATATATCAAGTATAAGTCAAGTAAGTCAAGTAAATCATATATATATATATATATATATATATATATGTGTGTATTACAAAATTTAACTTTTCAGTTAATTACTTACACTTCTATAACAATCATTTACTAGAAAATGTGTAATAAAAGTTTGTTTACCTATGATTACATCACTCGTCATCCAGGCATTGTCTTTTACACTCACTAGTAGGTTTCTAAACGATTGTGTATGTGAAATTGAAGGCGGCATCAATAATTGAGTAAATCTATTAGCTGTAAGGTTGTCAAATGTAAATATATATATATATATATATATATATATATATCTAATACTATTATAATAGTATGCAGAATTGTATTTACGAATTTATTAATACATTTTAAAGGTAATTTCCTTCGTTCTATTGAATACTGGGTATACTTAGATATTTTAATATATTAAAATACCAATAGGTAACCTATAAACAATATAATTAAATAATGCATAGCACATTATAATTTTATAAAAAACCTAATAAAGTAATTATAAATAAATATGTACATATCAAATATTATTAATACCAGTAAGAATATTGTATTTAATATTAGTTGTATATGAAATATTATATCTTAAATATATATATAATATATATATATATATATATATATATATTTAATTATATAGAATCATGTACTATACATATATGTATTCTAAAATACAAGTTACCTATCACATAGTAATCTATTTTAAAATGTACTGAATTTGATTTACCTATAACTATTATATTTACATAATAACATGTATTTCATATACTATTCATATAATAGATGATTATTTTAATATTAATTTCAATGAATGATTATGAATAATCCTTATAATTTAAATAAATATCCACTAAATATTGATTATTATGTATTATATTAATTTAATAATAATGATAAATAATTAATATAAAATAAACTAGAATACATATCATTCAATGTTAGATATACAAATATAAATGAAATATAACAATACATATATGAGTGCTAACCTACATCGTCAGGTGTTAGTTTATTATTGTGAGAATGATCGAGTATGCAATGGAAGAAGTTCATTATATATTTAAATGTATCTTTATTGCAGTCCGGAAGATTTTCAATAATCTACAGTGATAATAGCTTATATAATACACACACATACACATGTATATATATATATATATCATCGTGCATACATCACACTACAGGTATGCGGGCATAATAAACATAATAGAGTAAAGAAATTAGCAGAACTTCGTAGTTTGTTATATCTTAATATCTATCGATTCTCCAAAACAAGTTTATATATTAAAATAACTGGGAATTAAAAATAGTAAGACTTATTTAATATATATTTATAAATATTGAATAAAGTAGTTTCATATGTTAACTAATTATATATTGAATTATACAATTGAGGGTTAATGCATACTCCGTCGCAGCCACATATCGGTCTAAATCGTCTATCTACCAGAAATTAAATACTTATGTTTAACTTGGATCTAACTGGGAAACTGGGGAATCTAGTCCAAACTTAGATCTAGGTGGTGTAAACTTGGATTTATCTGATACATATTTAACTAGTTGTAACTTGGATCATCATATCCCAGTTTAATCCAAGTTATTTTTTAAACTGAGATGAACTTGGATTTAGCTGATCCATATTTAACTAGTTGCAACTTGGATCATTATATCCCAGTTCAAAACAAGTTATTTTTTTAAACTGAGATCAACTTGGATCAAGATGATCAATATTTAATTAGTTGTAACTTGGATCATTATATCACAGTTTAATCTAAGTTATTTTTTTAAACCGAGATTAACTTTGATCTAGCTGATCAATATTTAACTGGTTGTAACTTGGATCATTATATCACAGTTTAATCCAAATTATTTTTTAGTCCAAAATATTTATCTAAAAAAATGTTTTTAAAAACAATGTATAACTATAATATATATATATATATATATATATATATATATAAAATACCATATATGTATAAATACTTATAACATAATTAAGATCATATAATTATTTAGGAATCATACTTATATATAAGGGTACATATATAGGGGATATAGGGTACATATCATACATGATGTAACATATAAGTATAATATTATAGATATATAGTTTCGCCAAAATAAAACTATATAAAATCAATATGTAAATTACTTATCTAGACATAATATATAGATATATAGATAACAATATATTATAAATTGGCAGGTATAATATATTAATAGGTATAAATAATATATAGATATAATATAAATACCAATGTGAATAATTTAAATTATTTTTTAACTTGGATTTAACTGGGAATTAACTCGAGTGAACTTGGATTTAACTTGGATTTATCTGGGATTAATCTCGAGTTAAACTTGGATCTAGCTGATATTAATATTGTTACAAATTAGCAGGCTAAACACGAGTTTAAACTCGAGATAAATCCAAGTTAAACACGAGTATTGAATAATGGGTACGTTATTAGAAAAACAAAGAAGTTAGTAAATGTATTTACAAATGGATTGTTTTACTATTTTTAAATAAATATTATAATATTAATGTTATGTTTATTTATAAACGAAGTCAATTATCTTATAAATGTAAATATTATGTATATATATATATATTAAGATATATTTAAATATTCAATATGTTATATTTATTTAACTTATTCTAGCTATTACCCACGACTTTTGGATAGTTTCCCATAGTTTCCCCTATATAGTATATGAATACAATGCACAATATGTCTAGGTGTAACTTTTATCAAATATATATACATTGTATACATTATTTATATATATATATATATATATATATATATATATAAATATGGTCAATAATATAGTATACAATTTATAGTGTCATATTCACCAGCAAATATATGTGTAACACTTATTAAACAAATGAATTTGCATGCCAGGATATATATATATATATATATATATATATATGTGTGTATGTGTAGCTAACCTACATTTTTTTAAATTGTTAAGTATTTATTTTTAATTGCGGTCGTGTAACGATATTATAATCTAAATTATATTAAATGTAATAATATTTTGTATAAAACTTAGTGTATAGTTGCTATATGTTATTTAATAAATTGCTATGGTAATAACCAAACGAATTCCACAAATCCATCTATTATTTTTAGTAGTATATTATCTTCATATTTATTGCTACCACTCTTTATCACACAAACATATATATAAGCATATAATGTGACATTGATGGGTATCATTATAATTAAGAAAAAGTAGGAACATCACATCCCGACTGTATACGTTAAGCTTAACTACGTATACGAAGAGTATTATATTCGCTTATACCTGTTTACATAAGTATGGATCATCCTTAGCTATTATGCAATCGTTGTATCTTTCTGCGGGGATTACTGACGGATACATTGCTTCTAGTAATTTACAGAATGCTTCACCAACCGATAAAATACTTCCGGCTATTGAATTAAGGTTATTTAATATATATATATATATCATAATTGATCTAGCTTGTAGTAGATATATGCGATGTAATGATTATGCAATAAATATTACGTAATTATTATATAACGAACGCAGGTGTTTGGGCAATCCCGTATCAAGAGATTCACGTATTAACTTTAAATCATCTTTACTTCCTTCTTTACGAAATAAGTTTACCTTTCGTGTGATAAATAATGTATTATATATAAATAAATTGCATGTGATAAGTGTAATATTAGTAATAATTTATGGAATACAGCATATATCATTATGTGGTAGAATTAAGTATTTTTATGGAGGGTCCACATTGATTTGTTATCAACAATTATTTTATTTTTAAGTATTAACTTATAATTAATTATCTTTAAAATAATGTTTAACGTGTCATTCAAAATTAAATATGAATGAATTATATATATATTATAAACTCCTAGGGGAAAGTAACCGAATACGGAAAGTGCCCTAATACGGACACTCTCTGTATCTCAGAAACCATAAATCCTACCAAAAAATTAATGAATACAATATTCATAATTATATAGATAGTCTAAAAAAGTATTTTTCATTTTTTAATTATTCAAAATAATTCTGATATATCCAATAAACTGATTTTTTATTACATTTTTAATTTATGAAAAAAAATTTCAACTTAAAACCTTCTCAAGAATATACAAATTTACAGATATAAAATATAACACTAATAATGAAATTAATAAAAAAATATATTAAAAAATATATTATTAAATTAATTAAATTAGAATACATTATTCATAAAATTAATTATAAATAATGTAATTGTAATTTGTCTGATTGATTCATCAATAATATATAGTTTATCTAGTGGTATATAGGGTGTGCGTATTATAACACAGGGTGTCCTTATTCGGACATGGGTACCGAATACGGACACCCACGTTATCTATGTAATTAAAAGATAAATAACATTTTAAAATCACAATAATATCTATAATCATATAATATTAATATATTATAATTTTTGAATACAAATAATGAGTCATAAAATGTTAAGACCATTTATTGTTAAAGCGTCCGTATTAGGTTACTTTCCCCTATATACAATAGAATACAAGTAATTAGTCCATTAATATATATAATACTTTAGAAGCATATATATATATATATATATATATATATATATCGGTATGTATTTACACAATTTATAATGTTTGGAAGATTCTACCATTTTAACCGTTTGATAAATGTTTATAAAATGTTTCGAGGTAATACATAATATATATGATGATTTTATATAAGTACTTTTGGAAAATATAAATATATTGCCGAGATACACTTTATTATAATAAAACCACATCTGTTATAGTCAACAATTATGAATTGTGTACTCAACATTCAAATATATGAACATCTAAAATTACGTGTATGATAAACGGGACTTATTAATGTATATTATATTATGTATAGGTGTATATTTATAATGCATAATTATACGGTACTTACAACAAACAATGTCCTCATTACCTACACAGTTTAGGTACGTGATATTTACAATTGTAGTTAGTGTTTAACGATATATGTAATACAAATTTTAAAGAAATCACTTTTTTTAAATATTTTAAAGTAAACTAATATTTTATATAAATTAAACGAACGCATCCCTATAGGGATCGACACGTTATTACTAATAATAGTTTAGCGGTGCATCTAGATACAAAATAAGATGAAATTAAAGAATAAACACAATTAAATATTCGCTAATTAATATATATATATATATATATATATATATATATATTTGTTATTTGTTGTTTTTATTTGGTGAAGTCTTTCATCCCATCAAGGAACTTAGATGAACTTTTCACTTATAACCATATATGGCTCTAATGTCACTTCGAAGCCACTCTCATGTTAAGGCATACATGGTTTTAACGAGAGCCGTTCATTTATGTGTACACAATTTAATATAAATATATATATATATATATATATATATAAATGTACATGTTGAATTATACCGCGTGGTTATATAGCCTTCATGATATAGTTATACACTCACATTATTTTAGATTATATATTTGCCGTCCAAAGATAGTTCCTATTTATAATATAATCGTACAGATGGTATTGATTCTTACATATATTAACACTATCCGTATGATAACTAAGTTATACAACTCTACCAGAAGCTAACATCTACGTAGATTATATGCCTATATATTCCATAGTATAGACTATACTATGGGCATACCTCGTCTAGGCCGTGTTTCGTGAGATGCTCTAGTAAACGGCATATCTCCGTGGGTACCTTCATGGGCAAGTCGTCTGTGTAGGAGTCATCCTTTGGCGTACGACGTGTAAAGTGTATTATACATGTGTACGTATGTATGTATAGTATAACATGATGATGAATGTATAGCGTAGTGCATTAGGACATGATTACGTTGTCATTAAAACGAATAGTAATTAATATTTATTAATATATAGATATTAAATATATTTATATTTTTTAACTAATGGTTATATATATATATATATACTGTATTGTCCGTGGTCCCTCACAGTTATTTATAAGTCTATGGCTTCTTGAGGGGTCCATTTATATCCACTATTTGTATTGTATTCAATATATATATATATATATGAGATTTCAAAAAACAAATATTATCATTATATATATATATATATATATATATATATATATATATATATATATATTAAGTAATACATATGAAAATTGCAATTATACAAATATTTAGTTAGAAACATATTTATAATGTTAACAAATTTACATTAGCTAATTGTCGTCACCATAACAAATTGTATATAATATATATTATTGAGTACTATCTTTGTAATATTAAATAATACCCTTAGATAAACAGATATTTAAGATCGAATACATATATATATATTTATACATTGATATCTCATTGATAATGCATATAGTTTGTTAAATTTCAACACATTATAACAATTGTATTGGTATTCTTTCACAAGTAATTTAATTGAAATAAAATATGGTTCTAAAATATAATCAGAATATCTTTCTAGGTATATAGGTATATATATAGCGCAGTTCTGAAAAATATATATGCTCCTAAAGACGAGACTAACGACATCAAGTAGTTCGGAAGATCTGATTGGTCGATGATTCTTCATCAGTTCGGACAACGATCGTCCGTAACAAGTAGGTAGGTAATTACCTTTGATTGATATCTATACCACAGGTTAACGATAATAAGGACTTATATTTACAGTTAAAGCTATTAAGGACATGGGATTAACGGTTGATGATAAGCAGGATAATACATTAATAACTACTAATAATAAGGACATGAGATTTAATGCGAAATACAAAACAGAATTTGGAAGAAAGCGGTGATAATAAAAACATGAGGTATATGAATCTTTATGATCAATTTAATTATAGTTATTAATGATAATTAATGTAATTCACACTCACACACTCACACACAAACTTACACATACATACACACACTTATACATACATACACATACACATACACACATGCACACACATACACACTCAGTAACGGTATTTGACAGTATTATAGAAAGGATACAAAAAAAACTCTTCCTCCATTTATTGATAACAGTGTAAGCGAAGCAATTCCTTTTTTAAAGGATGTAGCATCGTTTAAATTTACATTAATTTTGAATTCAACTGCAATGGATTCCCCTAATGTTAAAAGTAGTATGTGATAATATAATAACATAGTAATAATATTCACGTAATTGCTATATTAATGATAATAGTAAGTATTATAATAATACTAATAATAATAATATTAATATTAAGTATTACTAATAATACTAATAATAATAATAATAATATTTCTTAATAATTATTATTTAGATCTACTTCATATTAAGTAGATATCCTTCATTTTTAACAAATACAATAAATAAAATTAGTTTTGACAAATATTTTATATTATAAATTTATAATTTAATATTAATTTATGTTTCACTTTGTATCTTTATGTCAATATATTTATGTTAATATCTCATCGTTTATGTTACACTAATTTACCTCTAATATAATATTGCCAATATAGTAAATATTATTAAAAATAATATAGATATTGTTAATTACAATATAATTATTCACAATATAAATATTCCCAATAATGATAAAACTAATTTCTTTAAATTCTTAGAAACTATTATTTGTAAAATAATATAAATCATTAATAAATCATGTGTTCTATCAACAACTCAATTATCGTTTAATAAATAAAAATTAATTATAGATAATGTGGTCTCAACATTTTGTTGTTATCAAATGTTAACCGATTATGTAGATTACGAGATCTACAAAATGTATTTATTAGAATATCTCTATAAGAAATATCACTAGAACGAAACCACATATTGTAGAAAATCATTAAAATTTAATTGATTAAATGTAACAAAATTATAAAATTTATTTATAATTTTAGTAGTAATTCATATGAGCTTAGATATATTGTAAATAATAAAATTAACAGGAATATGTTAATTCGTGAAGTTAATTTTAATGTATGGAAATTGTCACATATATCTTATACAAATTCAATTAATTATTAAAATTAAAATTAAACCTACAGTTTCCATATGACTATCCGGCTATAAAGATAAACATATTAAAAATAACAATTTAAATATATATATATATATATATATATATATATATATTTATTATGTTAATGCTCGTATTAGTAATATTAGATTATTAAATATTAAATGCTCCTATTAGAAATAAAATTAAATTTGTAGATTATTACTTTCATCTATAAATAAGAAATAGTATGCTTAATTAAAACATGTTTAACAGTAGATGATAGATGTATATTTAATCGGTGTGAAAAATTATAAACCATTTAGAAACGATAAATTAATGCATATAGGAGGTGTTGCGATATTTTTAAAATTTAGTTTATGTCCTGTAAGAAATGTTATTTCAAACATAAATTTTCAATATATCAATATATATCCTACATTTAAATATTGTACACAATGTGGTATAAAAATGGTACCACATTGTAATGAAATATATCATGAATAGATATTTAAATGTTTTGATATAACATAACAAAATTCTAATTCGTCTATAATTATAGGATATTTTAATTTACCAAATGTTAATTGGAAATAATATACATTTCCTAGTTACCCAAAAAGTTATGCATTACTTTACAATTCGATTATTAAAAATTAATGTATAGAATTAATAAATAAGCCAATTCTTAATAATAATATAATTGATTTTCTTTTTAATAGTGATAACTAAATATTTTTTAATATAAATAGTGGAGACTATTTCGGTTTATATAAATAAAAGTGGCTACTATAGAATATATTCTGTTTCATTTAATATAAATATTGAAAAATATCCATGTAAAAAGATTTAAAAATTTAATAATTTTGATTGTAATAATGCTAATATAAAATATATTAAATAAAAATTTCTATATTTAATTTTGCATATCTAAATTAAAATTATTATTATATCGATCAAAGTAGAATATTTTAATAATATTCTAAATAAATTATAGTATTTCCTAGATGATTATTCGGAAGATGAAGACGAAATATAATATGTATATCGAACGTATTGATTATAATGCATTACAATCATTAACATTACGGGGATTTACGGTCTTTAAAATAAATTAATTTAAAAAAAATATTATTTAAAAAATAGATTACTACATGTATAATGTATGATATGTCAAAATATCATATGTTAAAAACATATATAAAGTATAATTTTATAATTTTATAACACTACCTATTTATAATAAAATAATGATTAAAAATTGGCGCAACAATGACTGTTTACATATAATATAACACTATTTTTCAATAATTTAGATAGATGGAATTTATGTCAAAATCATGACAAATTATACAAGTTATATAAATATTATATAAAAATTGTAATAATCAGCTAAAATAAATATTACCATAATAATAAGAGTCAAAAAGCAGATAAATAATATAGTCAAGCTTTAACATCAATTATCTCTGAATATTTGTTTTTTTTATGAAAATTGCTATTGCACAGTAAATAATGTATTAGACGTAGTCAAATTCTCACAATATGTTTATTATTATATGTATATTGTAAATATAGAAAATATTTGTGATTAGATATAGATTTGATAAATACTTGATAATTAAATTTAAAAAATAAATATTTCATTTTGATATATTTTTTACTTTTTTAAAATCATGATATTTTCAAAACAAATATTCTAATCATTTAAAAATTATATAGAATAATTAACACAATATATCTTAATGTTATGCAATTCAAATTATGTGAACATTTTAATTTAATTTCGTGAGATTGTTCTAACTACATTGAAATCTAAAGATCGTGAATCCACCTTAAGGCATTTGTATGTATATCAAAGTATGATATATAAATTAATTATCAATATGTACAATATCGAATATTCGAATATATTACATCCAAAATAGCCAAATTCAACACCTGGACATGGTTTAAAACTAATACATCTTAAGTATCGTATTAATGTAGTACCAACTAGTATATACATATGAATAATTTAAATAATCATGTATTATATATAGGTTATATGAAATAATCTTGAATATGAAACAGTTCATTATAAATAATTGAACTTTTTAAAATCTTGTATTATTAAAATAAATGTAACAATTATCATTAAATTATGAGATTCCCATTATATAATATTGTATATATATATAATATGTTTCTAAAACATACATTTTGATACATTTTCGAAAATCTAAAACTGAAAATATTATCCGATGTTCTGAGAAAAATACATGATGATACGTTTTGTATTTAGCAATGAAATCAAATAGATACGTGTCCAGATATGTATAGGTATTAAAACGATGTCGATACTTGCTATCGAGATATCATTTGTATTTAAACTATATATAAATATGCACTTTATAAAATATTATATTAAAAATACAAACAATAAAAAAAATTGATTAATTAAAAAGCCAAAAATTATAATTGATATAATAAAATAATAGAGATTTATATATAACTATATATGACTATTATATATAAATAATTATGATTATTATTTTTTTCAAAATACCAATTAAATTAGATTACTATGAAAATTCATAATAATTATAATTATATATATGTAATCAATTTAGATTTTAAGATAACAATTTATTGATTAATTCAACAAAATATATTAACTTAAATATAAAATTACAATAATAATTGATAATTAATGGCTACAAATGTAATACATATATTAATACAAGGTAAAATATTATATTTTGTATATTAAAATAATATATTTCACCTACAAAATTAATATTATTTTGGTTTCTTGATACGTAGATTTACAGATTTACAGGTGTAGTATAGATATACATATATATATATATATATATATATATATATATATATATATATATATATATATATAGGTATTGGTATATATAGTACATATATATATAATGCTTTGCCTATAATACTATCAGTAAGCATAACCATATATATATATATATATATATATGATACACGTGTACATGTACATGTAATACTTTTATAATTAAATTAAAATCGTGAATCAAAATATTGCAAATCCTATATGTGATTAGTTTAAAAAATAACTATAAATCCGTTTGTTTCTGATATGTTAAATTATGTATATTTTAGATAACATCGGTTTAATTCAATACATATAATGTGTTAAATTATTAATAATTACTTTTAATAGTCGTATAAATATATCATATTAGTAAAATACATATCTATATAATTTAAATACAAAATAAAATAATAACTTATAAATCCTGATGTGTTTGATATGTTAAATTATGCATGTTTTAGAATTACTTATAAGCATATATGCTTATTAAGTAAAAACTATAGTTTAATTTAAAAATATATAATATAAATACTAATTATATATAGTATGATTATAATAAACTAATATTAATATAAATACATATTATTTTTTAAATAGTGAATTATATTTATATCATGAATATATTATTAACATGATAAATGGTGTATGATTAATATGCATCCCTTCGAATATGCATCCCTTGCATACACATTTCTCAAAATTCATCAAAACGTATGTTTTAGATACATTCATCTTGATAACAATATCTATTAATTTACTATATCCTGGTTATTTATTTGTATTATATACTCGTCAAATTTTATTTATAATTTAGATATATCTATCTAAGACATATTATTTTAAAATCATTTAAATTTATTTTATATTCTATGTAATTGTATTATATATATATATATATATATATATATATATATTTCATTTATTTAAATTCTATTTATAATTTAATAGCGTATATACGCTATTGAATATAAAATAAATTTAAATGATTTTAAAATAATATGTCTTAGATAGATATATCTAAATTATAAATAAAATTCGACGAGTATAGTTATACTATATAGTTAATGTAATATTTATATTTATGAATTAACATAAATAAATATTCAATTAAATTCAATTAAATATGTATTTAGTACTAATAATAATAATAATCGTAGTGGAAAATCAGTTATGATTCAACTAGGTAGGTACTACTGCCTACTTAAAATATTCAACTATCAACGTAATGTTTTATAGCAGCTCAAAATTTTAAAATAAATTATAAGTAGGTATATAACTTATCCATTTAAAAAATATGACGGAAATATAAAATAGACAAGTGTATAAAAGATGAACAGGTGTAAGAGAACAAGTATCATCCCTGACACCCCCGACATAGTGACTAACCTACTTGTAACGTATACTTCTCCGGCTTTATTGTCAACCAAGTTGTGTATAATGTATTGTATGTTTCAGTATCCTTGAATACATAGCTTGCTTCAGTCTGTAAAATTCATGAAATTTATATACAGTAAAAACACCTCTTTACAATTGCAAAGTAGTGTAAAGTCTAAAGTCTATACTACCCATCACTTATGTGAACTATTATTTTCATAGTCGATAATGTATTAATATTTATTTTTTGTAATAAATTTCGATATAAAGTACAATATGAGATATTTGTTGGTTGTTTTATAATGTAATGGTAAGCATTCTGAAGATATTACTATCATAAAGTGATGTTGGTAATCTAGATTTTTAATTTTCAAGTATCAATGAATATCTATATTTATAATTACCCTAACATATCTATTGATGAATTTATAATGCATTTAACTACAGAATTATTTAAATTTAACTATTTATACATAATAGTGTATACCATTCAAATGAGAAACTATCTATATATATATATATATATATATATAAAGTATTTATTAATTTAAATGTAGATTAATTATATTTATATACATTCACATGTAATATAATATACTAAATATAATATCACTTATTATTAAAATTTCAATTAGATACATTTTATTAATTATATATATATATATATATATATAAACTTAAATAATATTAAATTGCATATTGAACATATTTTACATTAAACCATGTTTAAAATACACATGTAATCGGCGTACTCTCCAAGTTCAACATATATTGTTACCAGGTACCTACTTAAAGGAGGTCAAATACAACATCAAACTAATCTAATTTATGTTTACATGTTAATGTTATAACTATAGTTAGTTATAGATAGTAGTACATTGATAGTGATGCTACTACGTTGGCGATTGACCTTTCCGGTGTTAGTTACGATGACCTGCTGTACCTGTGGACATTCACACCTTACATCCTTGAAAGTTAGCTACAATTGAGATTATAGTTAGTAGGTTGGATATTGTACCATTAATATAGACATGTATATCATAGTGTGTTATTGGTTGTGTTGATGTTGCAATATATATATATATATATATATACTATCAATATTATTTGATTTATTAAGGGGTATCCCACTACTAGTATTTCTGGAAATAATATCCGGAAATTCTTGGTAGAACACTATTTTCTAGCAAGTTGTAATACCATACTCTCTTTAAAGTTACTATATTTCCGGCAAGTTGCCGGAAAGTAAGAGTGTTATCCCACTATAACTTTCTAAAAGATCGATTTCTAGCAAGAATTTCAGACATTATTTCCGGAAATACTTGTAATGGGATACCTCCATTAGACATATTTAAAATAATGCATAATAAATAATATATATTCATAATATAAATATATCATAGAGAAAATATAATTATATGTAATTACCTTTACATGTATTCACTATATATTAGTAACAGATTATATACACACATAATTTAATATTTTAAATATTGAATCAATAATGGATTTAATAAAAAATACACTATTTTCATTTACATATAAAACATTTAAATATAACATAATTTTCGAACGCTACTACAATTAAGAGTATTTAAATTAATGAAAGTTGCTGAAAAATATTCTTCCACTAATTAATACACTATATAATTTAACATTAAATTGAATAGATATGTAGTTTTCCCAATAGATATAATTATGATAATATATTAATATAAATAAGATTATAGGAATATACATAATATATATATATATATATATATAAGATATCAATTATCGGTTTTACTTCAGTTGTGTTTATTTCTAGTTTCGGGATAATATCATTTTCAAATCTGTCAATCGTATTCAAAATGCTTTTGTTAGTTTCATCTCTTTTAGAAGTGTCAACTTTTAAAATCTACAATACAATATACAGTTATATAGAGAAAGGGGCTTGTCATTAGTACTGTTTTCACCAAACAACAGGTACATATATGTATACATGTATAAATATATGTATACATGTACATATGTATACATAAAAATATGTAATATGTTATACAATCTTAAATCTTATAACATATAACGTTACTATTAAATCAGTTATAATATGAAGTTATATTATATGTATGTCGTGGGAGTGCATGAATATATATAAACTGAATATTGCTGTATGCAGTTGTGTATGCTGTTATTTATAGGAATGGCTATATTAAATATATTTATATTTGCGGGTGTATTGTAGGCGTAGCTGAATGGGCGTTTAAGGGGCGTTTAAGGGGCGTAACTAACTTCGATTTCGAACGTGGCACTGACAGGTCTATGATCGCTTAGCATCAAGGTCTGATGACTACGATATTCTATGGGAGTAATACCCGAGCCTCTGTATAGGATGCGATCACACCACGCTGGTTTACGCTGTTTCACACTGTAACATAGCGACCGAGTTAGTCATATTAGTAGTAAAGGATAGTGAATGACTCATACCATGAGATTACACCAATGATATAATTCACATCTACTATGTATGTGTTATATACGTAGATTTAATAGGTGTTATCATTGTATCATTTAACATTCTTCATATTTCTTATGTATAACATATAACATTACTATTAAATCAGTTATAATATACTAAATATCTTCATGTAATCAGAATAATATTATATACAAAATTAATAATATTTTATTAATATAAATAATCTATTAATTTGTATTATCATTTTATTAAATAACATAAATTTATATAATAATATATAGGTTATATAGAGTTATAAGTGAATATTAAACCATTATAATTATATTATGATAATTGAATTATTTCAAAAACTGTATTATAATTGAATGTTTGTGAGGTTTATTTTATAGTAAGTTTGTTAATGTTAATCAGCACTGAATTATGATTAATCCTCTACAGTATATATGTATTGTAATTCGACAATTACTATGATGATACATTTATAAATATTCTAGCAAAGTATATATAATAAAGTATAGAGGAAAGTAACCGAATACGAACACTCTCGATATATCAGGAACCGTAAATCCTATAAAAAAATGTTTAATGAATAACATATTCATAATTATATAAATAGTCTACAAAATATTTTTTATTTTTTAATTATAAAAAATATTGCTGATATATCCAATAAACTGATTTTTTTTTACGATTTTAAATTTATGAAAAAAAATGTCAACTTAAACCTTTTCAAGAATATACAAATGTATCGATATAACACAATATAACATTATATTATTAGAAAAAAAATAAAGCATTCTTAAAATTATATTTATAATTTCTATATTTGTTATCAAATATGCATTAAGTTATAAGCATATATCAAGAGGTCATATAAGTCCCTAATACGGACACTCTGGATGCCTTAATACGGATACCCTATAACTAATTGGTGCGCAGCGTATGAACTATTCTGATTTTCATAAAAATCGCGTGCGTTATAATATTAATACCACCAATAAAGCTAAATCTTAATTTTTTATAATTTAGATACTTAAATTGTATTATTAATTAAAAAAATAATTTAAATTAACTAATTAAATTAGAATAAATTATTAATAAAATCAATTATAAATAATTTAATTTTAATTTGTCTGATTGATTCATCTATAATATATAGTTTATCTAGTAGTATATAGGGTATACGTATTATAACATAGGGTGTCCGTATTCGGACATGGTTACCGAATACGGACATTATATAATTTTAAAATCACAATAATATTTATAATCATATAATATTAATATATTGTAATTTTTGAATAAAAATAATGAGTCATAAAATATTAAGACCATTTATTGTCAAAGTGTCCGTATTAGGTTTCCCCTACTCTAATAGATAATTGATATCAATAGCATATACCATCGACACATAATATGTGTAGGTATACAATAGTATATAGTATATATATACCATATATGGTTACAATTAATTACACACAGTACTACAGTATTGTGAGAGCGTTACTAACATAACACGATGGGGTGACATCATGTCGATAGTGATGTTATCTAGGTCAGTATACATACTATATTTGTAATGTGTTATTGTTATTGTTATTGTTATTGTTATTGTTATTTTGGTGGAGTCCTTTCATCCCATCCAGGAACTTAGATGAAGTTTTCTCGAACCCGAGTCATATTGCTGGTGTGTTTGACGCCTTGCCAACTGAGCCACACATGCTGTTTACATATGCATTAATAATGGTGATTTTGATAAGGGGAGGCACTATCCGACAAACAATTATTACTGCACATGTGTTCCGCAGGATACCCTGCTAAGGACTCGTGCAGAGGTATTAAAGTGTAATAATCTGTCTATCTATTTTACAAGTGTGCAGGACATTTACAGGGATTTATTAGTCAATGTGTAAGGATAAATAAGGACAAAATAACGAACTTTCTGAATCCTGCTAAGGATAAATAAGGACAAAATAACAGACTTTCTTAACCTTGTTAAGTATAAATAAGGACTAAAAAACGAACTTTCTAAATCCTGCTAAGGAGAAATAAGGACAAAATAAAGGATTTTTTAATCATGGTATAGACAAATAAGGGACATATAAAGTATTTTCTATTCCTATATAGAATAACCCAGAATTCAACAGACATCAAAAACTTAAGTTCAAAATTTAAGTTCAACTTAAGCCAATGGTAACTAATTAACTTACAAATTATACTACTGCTCAGGATATCTACAGGACAATTTAAGTGAAGATTTGCATTTTATTTATATATATGAACATTTTACTTTAAATGTACTGTTCAGTAACATATTATACTACTGTTCAGGGTATCTACAGGACAATTTAAGTAAAGTTTTGCATAGTTAATTGATCTATATTTTTAAAATTACTGTAAACATCCTTTTAAGTAGCATCACAGTAAATATATACTGTTCAGTGTGTTATAAGGATAAATTAAGACATTAAAACGGACTTTATTTAAGAAATCGTTTGTCGGATACCTTCGTGGGTTTATATGTAAATAGATACGAACATTATTAGTTTTTAAAAGTCTTAAACTTGAAATATTTAAAATATGTTTACATAATTTTCTCGCAGATGTAATAATAATTATTCATACTATCATAATTATGTTTTTATTGTGTATTATATACATTTAGTTAATAATAGGAGTTATTCAAAAATTAAAATTAAAAAAATTAAATAAAACTGAAATACAATTTTAAATATTAGATTATATTTATAAATAAAAAACGTAATTTTGATGTATTTGAATGTTTTCTATATATACTATAAATTATAGCAATATTTATAGAAAAGAACAAAAGTTCGGGACTTTTTAGTAAAACAATATTCATCAAATTAATATTCTGAGAAAACAGCTATCAAAGTATATTGAACTATTTTCATGCAATTATAATACATTCATATTTAATAGTTACATTTATATTTATTATTATATAATAAAATCATCATAAGTATGTTATAATTATGATTAGTTTAAATAATTAAGATAAGCTTAGATTAGAGTATTTAAAAGTATTTACAGATTGAAAATTGATATTATATTCGATAATAATTAAATAAATACGTTAATAATATATTTATATATCTTTAAATATCTTTATAATAAACACATAAATCAACATTATTCACAATAATAAATATTTATTTATAATAGTAGGTGTTATAAAGTATCATTTATACTCATAAATATAGCGAATTTATGTATAATACATACATGAAATGATACATAAATGATTATAGAACTTATTTTCTATATAATATTTATTTTAAGTTGGGAGATAGTGTTTCCCCTAAGCAAATTAATTAAATTACTAATTAATTTATTAATTAACATTATGTTATTTATAAAATGAAAACATTGTTTACACAACAGCATATATAAGCAATGTTTAGTAATGTTTAGTGTTAACCAAGAATATACTTGCTACATTTTTATTTGTATATATATTTTATGAATTCAATTAGTGTTATCTCTATAATGAATGCACTGTATAAATACTAAAGGTATAATTCTATATTTATTACGAACCTCGTATCGAATATATCTGTGTTGGGATTATATTTGTAGGTAGGCTTAAATGTGATGTTTTCTTCTGTGTAGCCTTTGAAACATTTCCCGTCACGTGTATTGATCAACAACTGGAGAACATGGTGCGTCCGTTAACATCTCATCTTAATAATCTTAAACTCACGTTAATATCTTAGTCATGTTGTACAGAATAATATGTGAAATGTATTGCCAATTACTTATAGTTATAATATTACGATTTTAAGAAATTGTATACATTATTAAATTTTAAATCAACAATACATTTTTATACAATTCTATAAAATAAAGAATATAATAAAATTATCAATATATAACAATACTAAGTTAATACATGACGATAATATATGGTATGGTACGGTATGGTATGATATATGGCATGGTATGGTATGGTATGGTATGATATATGGCATGGTATGTTATGGTATGGTATGGTATGGTGTATGGTATGGTGTGGTACGGTATGGTATGATGTATGGTGTATGGTATGGTGTGGTATGATGTATGGTGTATGGTATGGTGTATGGTATGGTATGGTATTTATTTATTTGTTTAAAGACTTCATAAATGAAAATCATTTTTCGACGTCATAACAATAATAATAATAATAATAATAATAATAATAATATAATAATATAACATATAAACGAAGATAACAATAATCGCAAAATATATATTCATTTCACTAAATAATGTTGAAAGAGTCTACTTTTGAATTGAGATCGAGAAGTTGTCGTACGAATAATATTCGGAAGTAAATTCCATAGAGTTGGTACCGCAACAGAAAAAGCAGAGTTACCAAAACATGAATTTGTATGAGGCATAACAAGTTTCATTGCATGGCAATCCCGTCTTGGTCTGTTACTGGTAGCAATTGATAATAATTAAGCCAGATACTTAGGTTCACCCGTGTAGATAGCTTTATGAGTTAAACATAACAATTTTAGTTTACAAAGATCACGATATCTGAGCCAACCAAGGGTTAACATAATATGTGATGTATGGTATAATGTGGTATGGTATGGTATGATGTACGGTATGGTATGATGTATGGTATGGTATGGTATGGTACGGTATGGTGTATGGTATGGTACAGTATGGTATGATGTATGGCATGGTATGGTATGGTATGGTATGATATATGGCATGGTATGGTATGGTGTGGTATACCACCATACCATATACTGTATGGTATGATGTATGATGTATGGCATGGTATGTTATGGTATGGTATGATATATGGCATGGTATGGTATGGTGTGGTATACCACCATACCGTATACGGTATGGTATGATGTATGGTGTATGGTATGGTGTGGTATGATGTATGGTATGGTATGGTATGGTATGGTATGGTATAGTGACTAACTTGATCGTATTCCAATAACTTAGCATAGTTGTTATCTTTAATTAAACTTTTGATCATCTGATTATCCAAATCATTGATTCTATAATTCAAATCTCCTAACCAGAATATGATACTGTAAATCAGTCATCAGTTATATATGATAATAATAATTATAATAATAATAATAATAATAATAATAATAATAATAATAAAAAATAGATTTTGCAATAGGCTGGGTGAAGGAAGAAGCAGAGCTTATCAAGTATTTTACCCATTTATGATTACGAGGAGAAAAAATTATATAGGAATATAATTAAAAATAAGAAATAGTAGAACAATAAATATAGTAACAAATTAAATTATTAAAATAAATAATCAACTCACAAAGCATAAACATCCAGAGTATCAACTTTCCGAATGTGGGTTCATCAAGTCAAAAACCTTATGGAATATACTTTCGCCAATAGTATATACACTGGTAACATTTGGATTCAGCAAATTCATCCATAATACCCGATATAAAATATGACAAATTTATGAATTAAGAGTCAACGAAATACAAAAAAAAACATTATTTATGAATTCCATCATTATTCTACTACCTCTTAAATATAAATATATAAATTATATAAAAGAAAAAATTAATTAAAAATAATACAATTATAAATGGTAAATAATGTATAAGTTTATATTCCTTATCAGAACATGATTTAGATAAAATAATAAACATACAATAATATTATTAAATAACTCCTCGTAATATATCAAATATATAAAAAACATATAAAAAAAATAAAAAAATAATAAAAATATATTAAAAAGTTATAGTAATCCAAATAATAGGAACAAATATAAAACTAAATTATAATAAACCTTAGATTAAAAAAATTAAAATTAAAAAAAAATAAATATAAAAAAAGTAAAAATTAGTATAATAATATTAATAGTATTATAACAAATTAGTCAGTTAACATTTTCAATAAGTCATTTTAAAAGTAAATTATATTATAAGTCGGATAAAAGATAATATAAATTAATTTAAAAATTAATAATATTAATATTTTCATAAGTCAAATTAAAAGTTAAAAATATAAATTTAACAGGAAAATTAAAAATGTAATGGTAATTATTCAATACATATTTGTTTAAAGTTCATTTAAATAAATTGAAATTTAAAATATTTTTATGAAATTATCTAAGTTATTCCATAGTCTAAGACCTATGGTAGATAAACAGAAAGCTTTTCTAGCTATTCTAACTTTAAATCTATGAAATAAATAGGTATTATGTAATTTAATTAAATATAATTTTTGAAAATTAATAAGTAATAAATTATTCCTGGTCCTAAACATAAACTTTATGGTAATCATTTTACGATATCATAAAATTGTAATGACTTATGAATAATATAGAAAGTTGAATAATTAGAATAACTATTTATAATTTTTAAAGCTCTTTTTAGTAGTCTATAGATAGGCCTATACATATTTTATTTAAATTTGAAAAAAATGTATTACCCCAAATATTACAGCAGTATGTTATTGTAATATGTATCATTAATATTGACATTTAATTTAACATTATTATTTTTATTTCGAATATTAAACATTAATAAACTATATTTACTAACATTAAGAGACAATTTATTAATACTCAACCAATCAAAGAGTTTATTTAAGTTATATTGTATATTAGTTTTTACATCAGTAATTGATTTATCAGAAAAAAATAAATTAGTGTCATCCGCAAATAATACAGGCTTAAATGAATTAGATATGTTTGGGAGATCATTGAAATAAAAGTGGCCCCAAAACCGAACCATGTTTTTACCATGGTGTGCATGAGCACATGAAATATTATTAATATTTGAGGTGGTGTTCATTAAACTCACATACTGTTGCCTATCTTTCAAATAGCTTAATAATAATGTTAGAGCTATTCCTCTTATATCCTAAGTTTTTAAATTAAAATATCATGATCTAAAGTATCGAAAGCCTTACACGGGTCAATGGATACAATAGCGCAATTATTTAAATGTTCCATATTTAAATTAACTGTTTCAATAACATCGGAAAGTGCATCAGAAGTTGATACATTTTCTCGAAACCTATATTGCGAATCACTGATTATTTTAAACTTGTTTAAAAATTTCAAAATTCTAACATTTATTAATTTTTCCAATAATTTTGAATAATAATAAAGTAATATATATATATACACATATTTATATAATTACATAACAATATGTGATTATATATCTATATTAGTAATTATATTATTAATTATATTATTATCGCAATATATTTGAATGTGAAATATATGATATATTATTTTAATTTGAGTTTTCATATTATAAGTATATACTTAAGTGCCTATATATTTACATTAATATTATTCGTAATTTATTTATAATATCTTGTGTATTATATTATAGATTAATTTTCATATTGACATTTATATAACAACAAAACTGCTATGAAAATACATGAATGTACCATCAACATATTATAGAAATATTACGATATTTCTTACGAATATAAATATGTATCCTAGATAAAAACATCATATAGTACTAACTAACTCTACTGTAATACGTATTGCAAATTAAATATGAATATTAATTTGTATATCAATTTGTATATTTGTTTGTATATAATATTAACATGTTATTTAATTTTACTTTAATATATTCTATTTTACTATATTATAATATAGAATACTATATTGAAATCTAGTCAAATATATTCCTACTATCTATATATTTGTTATCTCCATTTTTTATATATCGTAATTTTCATATTCTATGACTGCATTATTTATTATGATTATTAGTGATTAATGCTTGATGATAAATAAGTATATATGTAATGCTATGTAAGCATTAAATAATGTATGAATGTTCTATATAATTTACTTATTAAATATAAATTATAAGTTGTTATCACATTTCATCAGTCATATGTTTATATTTGTTAGTTACTACGTATTACTATGATAGGTCACTATAGTAAGTTAAGGATTTAGCTGTGATTAATGATGTATTATGGTTTGTAGTATGCGTTTTAAATTAATGAATACAATATTAAAATATTATAAATATAAATCTTACGTATCTAAGAAAAAAACATCTATTAAGGGGATATCACACACCTTGTTTTGGTGAAAATAATTGTGTATTTAAAAAAATGTATATAATAATACTATTCTATTATTTGTTTTTTAATATCTGTAAAAAAAATATTTATGAAAACAGTCTAGAAATAACATTAAAAGTGGTTTATATATATTCATTATATATGATATATAATGTATTCATATATATTCAAATTGATATGCTTTTTATATAAACATTACACTTTTATTAAATCTTTCGAAATTATATTATGACTTTCAATCTAATATCCAATATTTATTATTTCTTATTCAAAATGTCAATATATAGAAATATGATTATGGTATTACATATATATATATATAGTATAAACTACAATAATAATTTTTAGATAATAAGTTAATTATATTGTAATGCTTTTTTGTTATTTTATAATACAAATAATTATATTATTTGTAATAGATGCAATTATAATCTATGACCATAAATAGTATACATAATATACCTATAATGTATTAAATAAAAATAATGAAAAGTAAATTTAAATGTTGAAAATTAAATAAAGCAAGTGATTACAGGATTTAGTATTTTAGATCAAATAGATAATAATAATAATGGGATAGTTATTTAAATACTCAATATTTAGCGAACAAATTTGCGATGAATATTATTAAAATATTACAAAAGTTAGGCTCAATAATATTACCAATTTTGGCACCATAATGCATTATTGTTGAAGCCACATTATTATATTATGATTAAACATTGTACATAATATATTTTACAATGTTGTATTTTATACATATTCTATCTGTATAAAAACATATTGTAATATTTTTTATTAATTTGTTACTTTATATAGAAAAAATAATCATTATTTAAAAAAAATATATTAATATTTGAATACTGATTATATAATTATTATTATTAGATATTAACTAACGTTATACTACACCTATAAAATATAATAGTAGGTACCTACTACACCTATCTATATTTGGTCAATAACAAGTATTTTCCTATATTTAATACACAATAGTAATTGGATTTTAATAATATTACCAAATATAGGCAACATGCTCCTACTCAAGTTTTAACATTATGATATGTAATATATATTATAAAATGACATTTGTTTATGTATTATAGTAGTACTTGAAGGTTAAAGGTTAAAGGTGAATATAATCACTAACTCGTGATCAGAAATCATATAGTCCGTTGTACCGTTAACATTGAACATCATCCCTCCGTCGATGTTCGAGAAATCCTAAAGAATGAAGTAGGGAGATAATTACTAGCGGAATTGAATAGCTATTCGAAGATCTACGAGAATGTTGACCATATTTCTTCGTTGAACTTCATAGTCGTGCGGGAACAGTTGGCAACTCAACATACAAATGGTAGTATCGTGGAGTTTGAGGCTAATACCGGCAGCTCCTTTATTTCCCTATAGTATATGGTGTAATATGTCAAGTAAGATTCCATACATCGGATACAACTATTGGATATATTTTATAAAATATTCCAATACATAGTTAATTAAATATATATATATATAATATATTTTCAATTTTAAAATATGAAATATAACAATCAATCAAATACAACAAAATACTCCATCTAAAATTGCAAATTATAGATTAATTGAATATCTAGTTATCATCAGATCTAAGTTAAAAACTACTTTAAGAATGTATCATGTTATCTCGTAATCAGTATGTCAAATTTAACACTAATATATATTGTTCATAGTACTATCATAATTTAAGATTTTGCTTAATCAATATATTAATAATTATAATTATAAATGCATCATTGAGGTTTTCATTACAAACTCGCTATAGTATTATATTAACAATTAGAATACATTTTTTTCAAATAATATAAAAATGAGTGTCTATATTAATTTAGTATTTTCATTCTATGATTAATTATCATATAGAATACAATAGTTGATATAGTTAATAATACTCACTTTAAATAAATAGTAATATATATATATATATATATATATCTCTTTGTGAATTATACGCCATGCTAAAATGACTTTTATGAAAATATTATAATATCTATACAATATTATATTCCCCAAATACGATATCAATGTCTGACATGACAATGATAATAGACACTCACAAATTTCAGCATTCCAGTAGCTATTTCGTTGGTGGTAATTTGCGATATGTCCTTGAAGATGTTCTCGTCTGCGAAAATAATAATCATTATCCCCGTTAGTCTGTGGTACTTAACCTGCGAGGATAAAGTAAGTCAATAATCAATAGGATTCGAGGGGTCACGAGTTCAACTCATTATACCATTCTATACTTCTTGGTACCGGTCCTGAGAGCGTCGAGGCATTGCGATCGCCAATTTTCTGGATTAATGCCATAATCTACGAAGTAGTCCGTATTGGATGTGTGACATTCCTGAAAACTGATGAAAATAATGATTTACGAATTGTTCTTTTTTCTAGAAATTAATCAAATATATTTAATCGGGTCAAATATAATATACAACAATTAAAAAAATGGTAATATACATGATGAATTGTCAAAAATATATATTAATTAATTATGATATCCGTAAAATTCATAGTTATGAGGTTATATACATGTATGTTTGTATATTGAAGATAAAATACTATCATATCCTATATAATGGTCATAATATTGAGATCTGACCCTATTATATAGATGTCCGGTTGTCTTTGATCAATGCACAACCAATCCACTAGCGATTCACTTGGCGACTGGCAATTAACGTTGTAAGTACCGCAGAAAATACTATCAACGCATTAATTGGTTCAGAATATGCACAATTCAATTTCAACATAACTATAGTAGTGAATCGTATTATAAGATTAAGTTAATAAGATTAAGTTAGAATATCGATCATGCATTTAGATATTATGTTGGATACAAACTAATTGTTATATTCCACATGTGATAAACCAACCGATAAGGATTCTCTTATCGAGATTCTAAACTAACTCTACTTGAATATTCATCGTTTATATAGGTTCCTACTTATATAGTTCCTACAGAAGATTTCACTTCATGGACGATACTTGTCTTATGATGGATCGCAGATCTCGAGCTTAAATAATCCATACTAATCACTAAATTGGTGAGTTGATCATATGATCAACACTATGAAATATACCTCAATTTACTTCCATCATAATACCAAATGAAGTTAGAAGATACACAACTACATGCATATATCTAATACACTAACTACTAAATCATTCAATATCTAGTTGATACACCCAATTCGCTTATTATGTAATATGTATTAATGTGTAGCAATGAATAAGTATTGCATTATATATGTGTTATAATTATAGATACTGTTGTAAATAAATACTTACATATTAATATTAAATTATAATTAATTGTATAATAGAACTATTCATTAACATGAATTATTATATTATAAATTTAATTAAATGTAAACCTATATTTAATAATCTCTGAATATTCTGATTCTCTTTTTCTCATCGACGTATCGAAGCTCTACGGTGATTTAATAATTGCATAACTGAAATTATAATAATGTCAGCTATATTCACTTACGTCTCGATTATTTGAAGTAGGGTTTCCATCGATTTGTAGGGAATTCCTATTAGGTAATATCATGTAATTATAATTGCATGTATATTAAATATGTAAGAGGTATTGACACAGGAGAGATAAAATTAACCGTTGAAATTAATTATCTAATATTCGCTGAGATAAATATATAAATGGTATTAACATTTTATGACTCATTATTTTTATTCAAAAATTACAATATATTAATATTATATGATTATAGATATTATTATGATTTTAAATTGTATTTAATCTTTTAATTCCATAGATAATGGGGGTGTCCGACGGACTAAAAATAAAAAATACTTTTTTAGACTATTTATAAAATTATGAATATTTTATTCATTAACATTTTTGGTAGGATTTATAGTTTCTGAGATACCGAGAGTGTCCGTATTCGGTTACTTTCCCCTAATTTGAATAGTAATCGTTAGGACCAAATATAATCACAAATGTAATCAATAAAGTAACTACGTATTGTTAGTTATTACTCAAGTTATATCGAAAATATGTATATAATAATTCCCGATATTGAAACTATTGACCGACTGACCATATTAGTAATATAATCCATATATGTTACATAGTTATTATATTAACCATATATAAATAAGAATATACATATAATAGTTACTATATTTTTTATATTACGAATACATGATTCATTTATAATATATACTTACACTATTCGCATTATAATTAAGTACATTCTAATTTATATTAAATTAAAAACAAACATGTTAGAACAAATTATTTATAAGACCATTATAATAACAGTTTCTCATCGATTTGGTATATTATTATACTGTATAATTTATATACATATTGTTTATAATTGGCATTAAACAAAATATAAGGAACTATATTTATATCGTATATAATTATAATATATATATATATATATATATATAAGTACACGATATACCTACACCTACACGATATACTATAATCAAGGACATATATCCTTTTTATAATTTTCATTTATAAGTATGAATTCATATATTATTCATATAACGTGAATCATAATTATAATTATGTATAAAATTAATGCGCGAAAATTGCAGAGATCATCGGAAATTGGTTTTGTGTTTCTACTCGCGTGTGTTTCTATCAGAGAATTATTTCACTACTCGATCTTAACCTAATCTATATAGTTTATCATTAAATATAGTAGGCCTATATAGACCTATGTGTATTTGCAAGTCATGAGTAATGTTAATCAATGATACATGCAATAAATCATGTTAAAGGTGGAGGAAAATATGAACATGTATCGGCATGCTTGAAATGTATGTAAAGTACCACAGAAATATAGATGATATGAATTATATTGTGTATAATTGTAATGATACCACAAGAATGGCCGGAAAAGATTGTGTGCGGATTTAGAAATCGTAATTATGGATTGAGTTTAAGAACTATTGATTCAAAATGAGGTTTTGAAAAATACTAGGAATACCTATATTATATACTAAAAATACCTATATTATATAATATATATATATATATATTATAGTATATAATATATGATCCATATATTACTGTAATCATAGTTATAGCCGAATATATTTAATAATATATTTTATAGAATTACGTAGGCGTTCTAAATAATTTAAGTTGCACTTCTAAATTAATCACGAAATTGTGTATATAATTTATATGTTCATCATTAATATTCTTTACATTATATATATATATATATATATATATATATATATATATATATCTATATATATATATATAATATATTATACAAATATATTCTAGACATTTTTGTTTTGTATTTTCATTTATATATTCATTATATTTTATAATAAATTGTTTTCATTACTATTTAAAAACCAAACTGTCGCAGATTCTATATAAAATGTATATTCATACTGTCAAAAAAAGTATTGACTTATAAAATGTATATGAAATGTCACTATATACTATAATATAGGAGTATCGTAAGCAGTTGAAATTTAAACCTTTTAAACTTTGATTTCGATGCTGCATAACTCGGAACTTGTGGACTCTTTCTCAACGCAGCGCTGTTACTTCTGTACATACCTTTATCATTTATAGACAGTATATATGGTGTAATAATACTTTACGATATATATATATAGGATATCAAATAATTACTGTGCAAGTTTTAATAGATATAGTAATGTTATTGAGGCGATATAAGGGAGAATTATATTAGTAATAACTATCTATACGATACAATGATTTATATATATATACGTGGATACATACTAAAGTATTACACTTATACGTTGGAGTGTACTTCTAAAATTGATATTTAAAGGGAATATGGGGAGTAATTAAACATAAATTAAACCGATGAGATATATTCCTTGAAATACACTTAAGTTATTCAAACCTAATAATGCACGAACAAAGATGTATTAGGCGATACAAAGCAATGCTATACAAGTAATTACTATTTATATATCGATACAGGTTATTGTGTGTGTGTTTATTTTAGTGTGTATTAATTATTAATTTCTAATCATATACAATAAGTTTAATAAATAGTGTAGTGATATGTAGTAGTAGTAGTAGTAATAGTATTTATTTATACACAAAGATTAATATAACATTCTACAATGTGTTTTACTGTTTGTCGAACAGTTTACAGGTGTGGGTTCCCATATGATTTAACGATCATCCGTAAAAATAATATAATGAAATAACATTATTAAATATAATAATAATATAATAATAATATAATAACACGATTACATTTCAAAGAGGGTTAGATAAGTGGTATTTTAGTGGGGAACGTTTAAATAGCTCCTTGAGTTTATATTTGAAAGTGGTTATTGACATATCTTCTTTGCGTATGGATTGGGGAAGTTTATTCCAGAGAGTTGCACCTCTCCAGCTAAATCGTTTGTTACCGTACTTTCGTAGTGGTGTAGTCGGTATGTCAAGTCTATATGTTTGTCTCAGTTGTCTGTTAGTGGTTTGTTTGTGAAGTAAAGTATGTAAATTATGAGGTTGAGTGGTTTTTGTAGTTTTGTAAAGTATAGTTAGTAGTTTAATGTTGATGTTGTCAATTGTAGGTAGCCAGTTTAGTGATTTCCGTAAGTTCGTAATGCTAGTAGTGTAATCTGTGTTTTTTAGATTAAAAATAATTCTAGTAGTTCTATTTACTAATCGGTCAATATTTTTTGTAACTGTTTTGTTTTCTCCGGCTAGTAAAGAGTTACAGTATAGTAATCTAGACATTATCAGTGAATTTGATAGAATTATATCTGTTTGTTTGGTTAAGTATGGTCTTAGTTTTTTTTAATTATATATATGAAAGAAAGAAGTTTGTTTCATTTTACTGATATGTTTAGTAAAGTCGAGTTTGTTAGTAAAGTGGAAACCTAAGTATTTTGTATTTTCAGTCGGTATTATATTTATGTTATTTATATTTCGTCGAATATTCGTCGAATATGGAGTAAAGGCATGGAATGAACTTCCCGATATTCTGCGGTGCACCACATCAAGAACTGAATTCAAGAGAGAATTAAAAACTCACCTTTTCTCACCTTATGAATGATACATGTAACCCTTATTTATTTTCCATCGTTTATATAATCCATGTAATCACATATTTGTTATGAATGTGTACACACCTTTGTTAACGTTTATTTTATGTTTAAAAAGTGTTTAAATAAAATTTAATAATAATAATAATATGTATTAGTGGAACTGTTGTATTGATCGTGGAATTGGTTATACAGTTGATGAGTTCAGTTTATGTTGGATTTAGTAATAAATTATGTTTTGTAAGCCAAATTTGCAGTGAGGTTAAACATGATTGTAAGTTAATTGAGTGAATGAATTAGGCGTGTAATTCTATGTCGTCAGCGTAAAGATTATAGTTCACGTGTGGGAAGTTAGTCATATGTTCTAAGTAGTAAATTAATTTTAGAAATTGAATATAAGTGTTATAATAGTAGTGATAACAATGTATTCAAATGATATGTTTAGAAATGAATATGTTAATATCATAATACATAGGTGCTTTGAAATAGTTTAAATTAGGTATATGTAATCAATTCTACGTGCATATATATATATATATAATAATAAAGGACAATTTATATTTTGATTTAATTTTGAAAAAAAAAAGTAAATATATATGAAAAATCACTAAATATTTCTACAAGTTTGCAGAAATATAGTTTCAGGTATTATATGAATTAGTATTAATGTATTATATGATCTACAATTAACAAATAGCTTATGTTATTAATATATACCAATATATTTGAAATCGTTGATTAAATTTAAATATATGTATTATTAATTTTATAAATAGAAAAGAGTATATATAAATATATGAAATAGATATCCTAATATCAAAAAGAAGATAAGTATTACTGTTAACGTATTATCTGCTATTAATATATCATATCACATTATTAGTCATAGAAAATGTGTATTCATACAAAGTTGTTGATATATTCACTAAATACGTGTTGTTAAACCACCTCACCTAAATGATATTCCACTACAGCTAGGTCACCACTAACGATCAGTAAACAAGACGATGCTAAGAGATGACTACATAACGAAAGCGAGGCTTATACGTAGAGTAGCGAGCGGTAACATCGGATTGGTAGGGTTTCGACCTTTAACCTTTACGGGTGTACTTAGAAGCATCGACAACTACGTCGTTTGGGAATATATTAGGAATTTCGGGAATTTCAGTTTCATCTAAGTCAATATCCGATTCATCTGAGTTAAGAAACACACATATATATATATATATATTGCATTATATTACGCGTGTTAAATTATTGTGTTAAGCTAGGTAATTTTTTGATCGATAAGTGAAAATTGCAGGTAGGATAAACTATGAAGCATATAGTTCATTATAAATACTCATCAATACTACTCTAACATGGTAATACGGTACCGTATTCATTTTTTGTATCAAATATTAATATTGTGTTATAATATCATTTGTATACACAATATATCGTACTTAACGAGAACTTAACAAGATAGGTAAGCGTTAATGTTTACCTCGTGTGGAATGTATGGAATGTGTGGAATGTGTCTCTGTCGGGAGTACGTGTACAGGTGGGCTAACACGTGATGTGTCCTTCGTTGTGTGCATTGAAACGCTGTCCGTGCCGTGTATGTTCAGCAACTGTAGAACGTGATGTGCCGGTTAATATAATATCTAGTCATGTGATATACGAATGGCACGTGATATGACACGTGATATCAATAGCGAATTATAGTTAGAGAAATATTATAATATTTAATAAATATTAGATTAGATTATATAATTATGAAACCACGATACATATTAATAATAATACCTATACAGTGTCATATGTAGTCTGAACAAATAATATAATTAATCTATATATTAGCACTATAAGTTAATATCGAACGATGTCTGATGACGTATATGTATACGCCATATGATGATAGGTATTTATGTATACACTCAAATAATATTATATTCTTGAGTGTGAGAACGAGAAAAAAAACGAAAAACTAGAAAACAAAAATACGGGGTAAAACAAATAATTTGGATATGATAGAAGTGGGGTTAAAATAACGGGGTTGTCAATGATAAATATCTTTATTCTTTTATTGAATATTGATGCATTTAGAGTATTGAATATATGGTAAGGTGTTGGGGTAGAGTTAATGGTAGTGAACAAGACTGATAATGTGGTCAAATTTCAATGACTCAGCGTTATTTGTAACTCGCATTAAACTTTTACTTTAACTTCTGATTATCAACATGTTTAGAACAGCAGATACACGATAGTGTATGACCAGCATGTGCTGCTTAATCAGGTATCGAGCTACATGTAGTTGATTAAAAATATATGTTATTGCATAACGATATGTAATTACATAACAATGTTACTAAGTTCATAACGTATGTATGTATGTATATCTATAGGGAACTATTATCTATTATTAATTTATAATCCCTTTTTTATTTATATTTTATTTTAATATTACTATGTATTCATCTATATATAAATATGAATATTTATCTATAATATCTTAATATATTTTTTAAAATATGTTCGGTTGTAGTATACTAAATAATATGTACATTATCCATATATACATTTATATATATATATATATATATATATATATATATTTATATTTATATACACACATATATATATATATATATTTATATTTATATTTAAATATATATTTTTTTTATAAATAGTCATTATAAAATTTAATATATTTTTATATATTATTTTATAGGAAAATTAAGTTAAAATATAAATTAATATTATCAATAATTACAACATGTTATGTAATTGTTAGCCACGTGATATCACTAGCATGACATGTATTTACATCGAAATTATTATGCATAGAATATTTATTTTATCATGTGAAATAAAAAGTATACATATATAAATTATATAAATATATATATATATATATATATAATATTAATATTATATTAATTAAAGTATGGTAAATAGCCATATATTATATAAAATATATGTTTAGCATGAGAGTATACCTTTCTATTTGCATGTAAATTCGCGCAAGTGTTCTAGGTGGTAAATATCACCTTATTACCATCACAGTATTGTAGTTAAATGTGTATATTATGTAGAGTGTTATATATTTTGTTATACATATTTATATATATATATATATATATATATATATATATAATCAGTCAATAATTATATCAACAGAATATATTTGAATACTTTTTTTATAAATATAACTATAAATATACCTAAACATATTAGTCTTAACAATTATTTTTTTAATACAATTTTAGTTTTTAAATTAATAGCTTCCAAACAGTTTTTCACAGATTTAATTAGGTATATATTGAATATTAATATTAATAAATAAAATAAAATATTTAGATTTAGGAAATAAACGAAAATACACAATTATAAAAGTGTCGTACATTGTAACATTACTACCATGTAAGTAGGTCCGAGTTACGTGTATTTTATAATAATTAAAGTTATAATATACATATATATATATATATATATATATATATATATATATATATATATATATATATATATGTATATAGTATACAATGTATGTACTCTACACATTATCTTTATTATTATTTACAATTCAAAGATACATAAATTATAAATTAATCCGATGACTCTTCACTAGTGATGTACATTGTCACGTGACAATAAGGAGTATACGAAATAAAGATAAGAACTTAAAACATGCAAATAAATGTAAACAAAATAATGAAATAAAAATAATACCAAACTTAATCTCAAATAAATATAACGATTAATGGTTCATAACTAGTAAGTGAGTCATCTTGTATATATACGTATATATTGTACACAACCACTAATACATATATATATATATATATATATATATAGTGATGATAACAATATGTTCAATCACATATATAACAACGTGACTTACATGACATTATCATGAATCATAGTGACTGTAATATATGTGATACTGCATAGTTAGGTAACTTAGTTGACATTGTATCATGTATACATACTATAGTATATATATATATATATATATATATATATATATATTTATATAAACATGATATATTAGTAGTTATACCTAGTATAAATTGAAATCATATAGTATTTAAAAGTAATGGTATGTTATAGTATAATATAAACCTGTGTGTTAAGAACTTATCGCCGTGGGGCTAGTAGTAATAGTAATAACTTATATAGATGTAAATAACAATACATGTGAAACGTATTAATAAATATGAAGGGTTTATAGGACATACGAGAGTAAATATTTCATTACTAGCAACGCCATCTATTAATTTTTATATAACGATAAATAATAGATAAGACAATATGATTCATTTTTTATATATAATTATTTCATTATTTAAAATATAAATTGTGCTGTGTATGCTCAATAACATAATTGATATGTAAATAGATAGGCGAGCTCTACTTTCATTATATACAACCCTTATCATTCAGTAAGGGAAAGTAACCGAATACGGACAGTTCCCGAATACGGACACTATCGGTATCTCAGAAACCATAAATCCTATAAAAAATTGTAATGAATAAAATATTCATAATTATATAAATAGTCTAAAAATATTATTTATTTTTTAATTATTCAAAATATTGCTGATATATCCAAAAAATAATTATTATTACGTTTTTAAATTTATAAAAAAAAATGTCAACTTAAAATCTTCTCAAGAATATACAAATGTATCGATAACACTATATTATTAAAAAAATAAAATATTCAATATGATATATATAATTTCTAAATTTGTTATTAAATATTCATTAAGTTATACGCATATATCTAGAGGTCATATAAGTCCCTAATATGGACATTTTATATGTCTTAATACGAACATTATTTTATACACAGTCATAGTGAACTATCAAAATTAACGGAAAAATAATCACTAACCTAAGGTTTGCTGATGACATTGATCGTTTTAAAGGTTCTGAAGAAGAATTGGTATATCTAGTAAAGAAGATATCACTGACAGCAAGTAAATTTGGTATGGAAATAAATCCAACTAAGACCAAATTGATGTTAAATGATAATACCTGAAATCCGCGTATCACTATTCAGAATGAAAAAAAGAGATCGTTAACCACTTCAAATTTCTAGGATCCATCATTGATGAACAAGGTTCCAAAAAAGATATTCTAGCTAGAGCAGCACAATCAAATCAAGTATGCAGTAACCTGAAAGTAATATGGAATGACAAACATATTTGACTCAGGTTTATGAACTCTTTAGTAACGTCAATTTTATATATGCATGCGAAACATGGACACTAACAACTGAACTCGAAACTAGGATAAAAACATTTGAAACAAAGAACTTTTGGAAATTAATTGGTGTTACCTATAAAGACAGAATAAAAATGATGAAATCAGAAAGAGAATATCGCAATCTGGCCGTAACACAGACTTACTAACAATCGTAAAACGACGAAAATTAACATTGTATTGTCATGTAACACGCTCTGGAAGACTAGCTACACTCATTCTACAGGATAATTAAGGAAAATAACGTTGTGGTCGGCAAAAAAAGATGAGGATTTATAACATCAAAGAATGGACCGGTAAAAGTCTTGGTGAAACCCAACTGATGGTACATAAGAGGAAGGAATGGAGATTACTTAATAACTTTCAATGTATTTCAACTCTACAAAAAAAGGCTGTTCGAATTGTAAATAAAAATATCTTTAAAATGTTCAATATTATTTTTATTTTGACTAATACTAACAATTTATTTGTATGTACTAATATATTAAAATGTAAAGATTTAATAACTTATAAAAAATATATTATTCATGCAAAATGTATATTTAAAAGAATGCCCAAGCAGAATATCATTATTTCCTATATATATATAATATATATAGATATAATAATTTATACAAAAATACTTTTCATAATTTTAAATTACCTTATATAAAATTAAGCCGTCATCATAAATCATTATCATTTAAAGGCTCTAAATCATGGAATAATTTATGTTTAAATAAATTATTATTTACAAAAATTTATATAAATAACTTTATAAAAATATTAAAAAAAACATCTTTTATCAAAATATGAAATCAATTAAACAATTGATTATCTAATTTTATTATTTTTACGGGTATTATTTATTAAACCTTCAGCTTGTTTGTTTTAGTTTTTATTTTATTTTATAGTTTGTATTTGTTTAGCTATTCTATTCCTTTTTATAGTTTGGCATTCGGAATTCAACTCGTTTCTATGATTTTGTTATATAACTTTACATCTTTATTTTTAAACTTTACTTCCTCCATTATTTCATGCTTTACAACATGAAATAATAAATCTGATTTATTTATTTATTATTTGTTTTAACATGACGCGACCCCACGGCTACCAAAGCTAAGGGACCTAGGTAACAAGGTAAGGAGTGTTATGAAAATCGATCGTACTTAAATGCATAAATCATACATAAATGCTGATAGATGTGCTCGAGTAACTTAAAAAGAGTATCAAGACTTAAGTACCCTGACCTTCAATCCTACCCTATCAACAGGCTCCAAGTCGCCACACCCCAGTAAACTACCCAGTTAGTAGGTTAATGCTGAAGAAGGAGTGAGGAGAGGGATATGCTCCATCAGACTAACCAAAGCCCAAGATATGCAATACATAAACTCACAACAACCAACATCAATACCGGATTGTAATACGCTCGGGATAAAAAAAGGCTGGCATTATATATCGTTCGTCAGGATAATAATGGAAAATTAACTACTAATGAAAATATTAAAATTAAGTTAAGAAGTGTCCCCTATATAGGTACTTGGAACATACGAACATTGAGAGAAGATGGTAAACTGGAAAAAATCATACATGTGCTTACAAGATATATATGGAATGTAATGGGTCTTAGCGAAGTTCGAAAACTAATATATTTTAACAACTGAAGGAAATATATTATTATACACTGGAAAGGATAATAAACATATAGTAGAGTTATAGATACATCATGAATTAACCAGAGCAATTATTCTATTTGAACTGATTAATGATAGAATAGCTATCATCCGATTATAAGCCACTCCCTTCAACCTATCAATAATTCAAGTCTATGTTCATACAGCAGAGTATTGAAGACATTTTATAGTGAGCTATATAAATCAATCTCGCCAATATCCAAGAAAGATATATTAGTGATGCAGTGTGATTGAAACGTAAAGATACGAAAGAAGCTCACGCTAACTGTGGATAGATCTCTGATGACTAATGTAACGTTTCAGTAAATGAAAAAGGAAATCGACTTCTAGAATTTGTAAAATATAACAACTTAATTGCAGCAAATACATTCGGCTCTCATAACAATTCTAGAATTTATACATGGCATAGTCATGGAAGTATATACCATAACCAAATCGACTACATATTTGTAAATAAGCGGTTTTAGTAAGTATGAACACGAATAAAACTCGATACTTTCCGGGAACTGATATTCGAAGTGACCACGCCATGGGAAGCATGCATTTCGATTTACGTTTATAAATTCCAGAGAACAAAAATAAATGTTCTCAAAATAAATTTAACCTGGGTAAACTAAAAAATCCCTTAACAAATAAACTATTAAAAATATGACCATGGAAAATATAAATGAACAGAAGTAAATTAATCATGTGAATATCGATGAGTGATTCATAACTTCAACTCAATAATCTTAGATACGGCAAAGGTAATATTGGGTAAATACATAGATAAAATGAAGGTATGGAAAACAAGTGAACTGCTAGATATGGATGACATTAGACGATCATTAACAAATAAAAACCATGAATCCGGTTGTATATGTAAACTAATCAATACTCAAATTAAAATAAAGATAAAAAAGGCCAATGACTACTGAATAACACAAAAGTGTTCTGATATTGGCGAATGTCTAAATAAAAACAATACTTAAGAAATCTTATCAAATAGTAAATGATTTAACAAAACACAAATACAAATATCTGTAAATAGACACAAATGTACAATATATCAAGACAAAGTAGAAGTCTTGCAACGATGGATTCAGTATTGCTCAGAACTACATAACACACAACGCTGACAGAGATACTAAACCATTAACATAAATAAAATTATATGACCATGAATCAGTCAATTATCACTTAGTTAATTCTAAATGGTTAAATATAAATCAGAGATCTACCTTCAGCTATTTAAAACTGATTTTTAAGGTACTGAAGAATCGTCTTCCGATTTATTTGATTGATATCCTACAATTCAAAGTAAGAAACGCGTCTACTCGATTATTATAAAAGAAGAATTATAAGCTAAAGAGATATGGAAAACGTTCTTTCAGTGTAGCTGCAGCCGACCTATGGAATGCGCTACCTGTAGAACTAAGAACTAATGTCAATTATTCTTATTTTAAATCAAATGTATTGTTATTAATTCGTAAAAATTAATTTTATTATTTTCTAATTAACTATTTATATTTGTGTGTGTATTTTGTTATTTTATATTTTTGTTTACACAATAGAGAACGTCCAACGTTATTTTTGTGTATAAATAAACATTCATTCATTCATTAATTAACGATACAAGAATCCATATATCAGGATAACTACCCTATAAAACTACTACCCTATTGTAAAGTGAAGTTATAGCTACTATTCAGACAATAAAGACTAGTAAATCTCCAGGAGTTGATAATATACCCGCGGAATTACAGAAATCAGGGTTTAACTCTATAATGAAGTTATTCACAGAAATATTTAATAAAATATGGGATACGGAAACCTGGACATCGGAGTGGACTAGATCATTAATTATAATTTAAACAAGAAAGGAAGTAATACACAATTTGAAAACTATAGATTAATAAGTATTATCTAACACACAAACACAATTAGGTTGTAAATAATGTTGCGTAGACTACAGCATATAACTGAATAATTTATTGTCGAAGAACAAGAGGAATTCAGAGTTTATAGAGTTGTACCAGTGACCACATTTTCATTTTACATGTGCTTATATATAGCGGCTGTCCGCAATATATAAGCATGCTAGACGGCCACGTAGGAATGTATGTGCGCGATACCAGACGTGAAGCGTACGACGTACGTCGGCCGTGAGCTAGTATCACCTTTATAGATAATATATCATACACTAATATATAACATATGTACATTTTCATACATATATGACAATATATGACAATATATAACATATATAATATAATTATAGTATGATTTAATATGATTAATAATTTATTCCATTTTTTAATATTAAATGCCCATATAAATTTATTTTAAATAATCTCTGACGACTTATTTAGTACTCTTATACGAATTATTTAATAATCTCTGATTAATCATTTAGTTATTTTAAACGACTTATTTAGTAATCTGTGATGATTTAGTTAGTAATTCTGACGAGTTATATAGTAATCTCGAATGACTTATTTTAGTAATCTTTGACTAATTAGTTAGTAAACTCTGATGACTTATTTAGTAATAATATTATCAACTTTTCAATATTTAAGTTTTATAATAATGATATATCAATACAATTTATTATATTATATAACTTTCGTTAATGCTATGCAAATTTAATAACTAATTATAATTAATATTATTATTATTAAATAATGAATTTGTTAAAACTAAAATGAGTATATAATAGGTTAATATAAACTAGTTAACATATTAGTGACATTATTTCAGTAATAATGATTAAACATATAACGTAATTAAATCATACACAAACGTATAATTATATAATTTTAAAAATATAGTATATATATAGTATACTATAAGTAATTTAATAAATATATGTGTGTATTTTTATTTATTAACACATGTTATATTATATTATATATATAATGACGTATACGTTGATTTATTATGTTTAAATAATTATGTTATATCTTTCGCAATAGTATGAAATACACTCTGTCATAATGATTTGGAAATGTAGTTAATACTTAATACTTATGAGAAGAAAACAAACAAAGCAAAACTAAAAGCAAAAAACGAGAAAGAACGTATCGATCTATGGCATAATCATTTTAAAGATTTACTGGGCTGTCCAATAAGCAACCAAACCAGTACAGAAGACCATCCTACAGAATACGATCAACTTGATATTAAAACCTGCAATTTTACATCTGAAGAACTCATAAAAGCGACTAAAGGTATACAAAACGGCAAGGCCAATGGATTATCGAAATACCTGTGGAAGTATGGAAACTATACGAATTTCAAGAGTTCTTACTTGATTCATGCAATAAGGTATATTGGCAAGAACCAATTGAAAAATGGACTCAAGGCTGTTTACTTCCCTTCCCAAAAAAGGCGATCTATCTGTCACCAAACAAATTACAGTATCACATTAACTCCTATAGCAGCACAAATTTACAACCTGATATTACTAAACAGAATTAGACCAGAAATTGATCCCATACTAAGGAAAAATCAAAATGGATTTCGAAAAAACCGATCTACAACTGGACAAATTCTAACAATTCGCCGTATACTCGAAGGTGTAAAAGATAAAAATCTACCTCTCACACTACTCTTCATCGACTTCTCTAAGGCTTTCGACACCATAAACTGCGAAATGATGAAAATAGTTTTAATTAAATATGGTCTTCCTTCAGAAACGGTAAATGCAATAATGATTCTATACAAAAACACTAGGTCCATGATTAGATCACCAGACGGTGACACACATTTCTTTGAAATTACAACCGGTGTACTACAAGGTGATACACTTTCTCCTTTCTTATTCATAATATGCCTTGACTATATTCTAAAGAATTCCCTGGATTGCAATAAAGAACTAGGTTTCACCATTTCGAAAAGGAAGAGCAGTAGATATCCAGCAGTAAGTATCACAGATGCAGATTACGCGGACGATATTGCTCTAACAACAAACGACCAATCAGAAGCAAATACTCTATTACTTTTAATAGAAGAGAAAGCAAACGAAATTGGTCTAAAAATAAATTCAGGAAAGACGGAATACATGAGTTTTAACCAAAATGAGAAAACAAAGTCGATTATTAAGAGTTTAAACGGAGAAAATATTAAAAAAGTAGATGATTTCAAATACCTTGGAAGTTACATAGGATCTACAGAACATGATTGAAGTTTTGGAATTGCGAAGGCATGGACTGCACTAAAAAGCCTAAATATAATATGGAAATCAAATCTTAGAGAAAACCTAAAAATAAACTTCTTCAGAGCTGCTGTAGAAACTTTTCTAGTCTACGGTTCCGTAACCAGGACAATGACAGTAGCTATGGAGAGAAAAATAGATGGAACATATACTAGGATGCTAAGAGCTATTAAAACAAGTATTGGAATCTACACCTGAATAACAAAGAACTATATAAGAACATCCCGAAAATATCTGACACTATTAGAAAACAACGACTACGTTTCGCAGGAAATTGTTGGAGGAGTAAGGATGAACTGGCTAGTGATCTACTACTATGGAACCCAAAACATTATAAGAGATCCCGTGGCAGGCCCAGGAAATCATATATAGATCAGTTAAAATAAGACACAATTCTTAAGATAGAAGAACTTCCGACTGCGATGAATGATAGAAATGAATGGAAATTACGTGTTATGAAATGCCGAGCAAGCTCGACCTGGTATGGTAAGGTAATAATTGAAATTATGTGATTTTATTAGTAATAATCATAAGAAATAATATGCATGTAATAATGATAAATAATAAGATTCATTTGTATCGTAAGCAATGAAAACATTAAATTGATTTGAAACAAATTAAAATAGATAGCAGTAACAATAAGAATTGTAATAACAATTAATGTATATAATAAAATTTAAATTGTAGCAATAATGAAAAGAATTGTAGTAATAATTGATTGTATATAAAAATTTAAATTCATATTATACATATATAAATAATAATGTAAAACAATCATTATAATATTATTAGTCAGTTAAGTTTGCTCAATTTCTCTTCTTAAATCTGTTGGTGAATCAGTCATTGTAAGTAACAGTTATGCAAATAATATATTATATATAATATAAATAATTTACATTATTTAAAAATCATATTATATTGTGAAAATATTAATTTAGTATATATATATATATGTGTGCGTGTGTATATATATGTTATCAAATAAATATATACAAAATGCATTAGCTAATTATTAAGTTAAATTATATATATATATATATATATGATGATTAGATATAATGATTCATTTCATATTTAAGGCATCTTTATCCGTTTGTTATGTATTAAGCAGTGATCACATCTATCGATTTTGCTGCAAAATCGTCGAGACTGAATTGTGCATACTATTTTGCAGCAAAATACTCGGCAAAATCGCAGCGATTTCGGCGGAGTGTTCACACCTAGCAAACATTTTCGTCTGCGATTTTGTCGTGATTTTGTCGCGATGTTCACATCTAGCAAACATGAAATGAATACAAATTATTACAAATTATTCGTTTTCGTATCACGAATTATTCAATTCGTATTCGTATTCGGTTTTTTATAATTTGGATAGCTTCAATTCGGTTCAAATTGAAAAATCTTCAATTCGTAAATTCATTGTTCGTATTCATTTACATCCCTAGTAATTATTAACTTACTAAATAAACTTACAAAGTTGCAAAATTAAATTAAAATAATTTTAATCACATTTTTAATACAATAAATGACATGTTACTTACTCGGTATAGCTACATCCATTGATAATTCCTGTAGAAGCTTATTTTTTATTATAATATTATAATAATCCCGATTTTCAGGATCGCACATGCATCTGTTTCCTTCGTAGAAAGTTATAACTTATTTTATTTCTAAACAATTAATTTTTTATTTAAAATCTAATAATTTATTAACAAAATATCAATATGGTTTTATAAGTGGAAAATCCACAGAATTACAATTAACAAAATGTTTAAAATGTTGGTATAATGAATTGAATAATAAATAATGTGTAGATATAATAATATAATATTGATTTTGCAAAAGCTTTTGATGTTGTTTCTCATGAAAAACTATTATTTAAATTAAAATCATACGGTATGTCTAATAAAATAATAAAATGGTTTTATAATTTTTTATCGAATATATCTCAAATTACACGGGTTAAAAATTCTTTTTCAAATAGTTCTATTGTAAAATCTGGAGTACCACAATGATCGGTTTTAGGTCCAATTTTATTTTATTATATTTTATTAATGATCTTCCTAGTATATTCTCTTCAAAAATTCATATTGATTTATTTGCCGATGATACAAAATTATATTTTTCTTACGCATCTGAAAGTGAAAGATTTCTTTTACAAAATAATTTAAATTTATTTTCACAATGGGCAAATAAATGGCAATTAAATATTTCATTATCAAAATGTGCAGTTATGACTTTAGAGAAGGTAACTCCATCAAAATATTTAATAAATAATATTCAATTAGAAAACGTTACTTTTTATAAAGATTTAGGAATAATATTTGAAAATAAACATATTGATTATATTTGTAAAAAAGCTTATTTTTCTCTGAATTAAATTTTTAGATGCATTACTACAAAATCCCCTAGAACATTATTAAATGCATATAAAATGTATTGCAGACCAATTTTAGAATATGCATCCATAATTTGGTCATCTTTTTCAAAGGTAGTCTCATAGACCAAATTGAAAGAGTACACAGATTATTTACTAGACGATTAATTACAAGATGCGTAGGATATACAAAGTCATCAAATATTAATTATAAATCATATATAGAGAGATTGGTATATTTTAAATTAGAATCACTTGAACTTAGAAGATTAAAAATAGATCTAACTACAATTTTTTAAATTTCAAATAATTATACAGATATAAATATATCTGATATTCTTAACATTTCGAATAATTGTAGAACTAGAGGTAATTGTAAAAAAATTAAATGTAATACATAATTATGATAATACAATTAAAAATATAATTAATAATAGATCAGTTAATATATGGAATTCATTAAATAATGATATAATAAAATCTGTATCTGTTTCATGTTTTAAAAATAAAATAAACAAAATCTGTTTTGACAAACAACTTTTTTTTAACAGAAATTTATAATTTTATATTGATTTATGTTTCATTTTGTATCTTAATTATTGCATTATCTCTTCTGGTTTTTTTTAATGTATTTTTATTATAGAAAATTTGGGTTTTTATATCTATATTTCAAATATATTATAATATAAAATTAATAATTCATTATTATTACAGATAAAGTGGGAAGTATTATTTTATTTTTGTTTGTTCGGTATTATATGTTTTATTTATATATATTTTGTAAATATGTTTCAAATGTATTATATTAATAAACTACAATATTAATAATTTTCTATTATTTCAGATTATAGTATTAAGTATTATATTGTTTGTTTCGTAATATTATTGGTATGTTTTGTTATTAACTGTTTTTGTATAGGTATATTGATTTGTTTTATTTGTAACTTGTTATGTTTGTATATATATGTTTCAAATGTATTATAGGTGCCTACAATTAAAATATAAAATTAATAAAGTACTACCTATAATTATTACAGATGTTGGTAAGTATTACATTATTTTTTAATTTCGTATTATTCTTTGTTTATTTCTATAACGTATGTTATCGTTAGAAAATATTTATACTTTATACTTTCGATTATATTTTCGGCTATGTATTTGCTTATGTATAAATTATCAATCAATATTTATATGCAATAAATTTATAATGGTGAATCATATTAATTTATACGTACAATTTTAAATGTTGTTCATATTTGTACAACATTTAATGAATATGGATATTTGGCAATGTCATTTTTTGAAAAATGAATAAAATAGCAGGTACGGTGTCATATAATAAATCGTCCCTATTCCAAAAATCGTCCTCGATGGTCACGTGACTACAAAATCTATGATATTTCACTATATACACATACTAATCGCTTCACATTTAAACTACATATAACTAATATGTATATATACAAATTTGTAAAAATTCAACTTCTAATTATGCATTAGAAGAAAGCAATACACAAATATATATAACGTATATCTGAGATGACTTTGAAAATACCAGATTAAAATAAATTAATATTTTAAAATTCTGAATCGACAGAAGTTATTATTTTTCAATTTTTAATTTAATACTATAAGATCGTATTCTAAAATTGTCTCTATATACCATTTTAATTAAAAAACATTATACGCATTTTTGATTAATTATTGAACGAGTTGTAATTGGAATTTAATGCCGGTGTCGAGCGTGCGACACCCGCATAAAGTTATAAATAGAGTATATGTTTATATCATAGAGTTAGAGAGAAATAGAGTGATAATACTCAATACCTGGCAACGTAAGCAAATGCGAAAGCGGAAATAAAAAATCAGCCATATTGCGGTGACCAAATATTAAAATATAATATTCTTTTGATCATAACTTTTGATCATAACATTGGTCTGCATCATTTTTATTATCAAGGGTATCTTAACTGATTATAAGTACTTTTTGACACTGAATTCAAATCTGAAAACCGTTTTGACCAATCTTTCTTTTCTGAAAACCTTTTTATTTTTTGGAAATATCAGAAATTTCCTAAGGAAAATATAGGATTTCATATAAATTATATAGTATTTTAATCCGTTCATACCTATATTATATTGGCTATATATTTAGTTATTTTATTATATAAATATGTTAGTAATATTTAAATAGTGTACCAATGGTACAGGATTGATTAGGGGTATTCCATTAATAAGTTAATTAATATGTAATTACTAAATATGTAGAAATATATTGTATATTAATTTACAATAATTTTCTGACATTTAATGAAAATAACATATATAAATAGAATTATTTTAAATAAGTTAATAATATCATTACTTCATACAACTTTAAATAAGTATAACGTATTTTAAACTACATTTACCATGAATAGAAGAACTTGTATTAACAATCCGGATAAGTTTTGTTACATTTGTGGTAAGGTAACATTGTTGAATCAGAAGTCAAATATAACGCCATTTATAAAAAAAACCTACAGGATTATTTCAGAATGAATTTAAGAGACCAAGACAAACCATTTGCACCGCATATTTGTTGTAAAACTGTAATGTTAACTTACATTGTTGGAAAAATCATAAGTTAAAATCTTTAAATTTCGGAATACCAATGATTGGAGAGAAAGTCAGAATCATGTATCGGATTGTTATTTGTGCATGGTAACTCTTAATGGTTAATATATAGAATACATATGTATACCTACATATATATTTATATAATTCTATATATAGGAATATATATGAAGAATAAAGCACGTGTTATATATCCTGATATATAACCAAATTACTTACTAGGGACTCATCCACCCTTGGGAATTGATCCATCCCATATGGGCCTTGCCAACCCGACACCTTCGATTTTGTTACCTCTCCTGTTTGACAACTTTCACTGTCAGATACTATATATTGATTCAACGGCTCGTATAATCCAATGTTTTATTTTTATTTTACTTCTCAGTTTATTTATTATTTTTTTGTATCGTGTCGTTTTGTATTACTATTATCACATTTATATATTTTGTTTATGTGTTATATAATTATATGTTTATATATAATTATAACTTTTTTTATATAGGTATACCTATAACCAGTAATCAATAAACTTTTAATCTATCTATCTATCTATACCTTCAGCTATACGGCTTGTACCTCATAATGATGATATTCCGATACCAATACCACCAGATAATCTTGATTCATCATCAGAATCAGATGATGAATATGAAATTAATGATGATTTATCACAGGAATACATTCCCCATAAAAATAAAGATATCCTTAATAAATATGATCTAAATGACATAACAAGAGACAATCTGCTCAATTATTTAGGTCTAGATTAGTAGAACGTCAAATATTATCAAAAGAAACAACATACTCTTGGTATCGAAGTCGTGACATTGAGTTTAGGCAGTATTTACTACCAATTGAGAACTTGTATATTATAACAATATTATTGGATTGGTAGAAGGTATGTGTATGCGTATGCAGATTCAGTCGAGATAATATATCAATTCATCAAATCAAAGTATTAATGCAGTTTTATTATACAATTGTAATAGAGTCTCTTCAATTCCTGTCGGTTATTCAATAGTATATCAGAAAATTACAATAATATGATTGTACTTCTTGATTCATTCAATTATAATTATCACAATTGGATGATTTTCGGAGACTTGATGAAGGTATATATTAAAATATTTATTATAATAATTATAATTATTTATAATTATTTATTGTAATGGTACATAGAGACAATCTTAGAATACCATATTATAATATTATACCTAGAATTGAAAAATAATAATTTCTGTCAATTCAGAATTTTAAAATATTAATTTGTTGTCGATTAATCTGGTATAATAAAATTCATCTCCGTTCTACTTTATATATTTGTGTATTACTTTCTTATAATGAATAAGTAGAAGTTAATTTTTCCAAATTTGTGTATATACATATTAGTTATATGTTGTTTAAATTTGAAGCGATTCGTATGTGTATTTGGTGAAATATCATCGATGTTGTAGTCACGTGACAATCGGGGACGATTTTGAGAATGGGGACGAATTATTATATTTTTCAATTTCTAATATTAAATCATATATATTAATATTATGATAATAATAATGATAATATTATTAATCGTATACATTACATAAAAGTTAATATATATATTAACCTGTTATATGTTCTTCACATTGATCCTTAAGATATTCTCGAGTACTTGTATAATTAGTATTACTAACGTCACATACGGGATCGTAACTTATTACTTTAGTATTTATATACCACATATATTTACATGTACATGCGTCTGAATTACGTGGATATATATCAATATATGTTAGTTCAGTAAGATTAATAAAGGTATTATATTCTATTGTTATATTATTTAATGATAACCATATATTATATAAAGTGAATGCGCCTTTGAATGTATTACTAGATAAATAATCTATCGCATTTCCACTGAAATCTAAGTGTTTTAGATTAGTAGGTAACCATTCAGTTGGTAATTTTGTTAATTCATTATTTTCGATACCTATATACGTGAGTTTATGAAGATTTAAAATAAATGCACCCTCTATATGGCGTAGCTTATTATTAAATAAATAAAGCTCTTCTAAATTAATTAATGGATCAAATGTTCCACTTTTAATATATTTAATTGTATTATTATGTAAATACAAATATTTAAGTGTAGTATGTGGTGTTGTATTATTTGAGTCACTTGTCCAAAATGCTTTAACATGAATTGTTTCTATTGCATTATAGCTTAAATATAAATTAACAGTTTGAATATGTAATAGAATAAATGATTGAACGCTGGTAATTCTAGTATCTGAAATATAAACCTGTAAATTAATATATATATATATATACTTTGTATTATATATTTAGGTAGGGTTACATAAGTTTATCTGTATACATGTATACATGTATACATGTATACATATATACATACTATGCATATATGCATTATATTGAATATTGATACAATTTTTTATAATACAATTTATATGATGTCTTATATATTATACTTATTCAATAATAATTAATAATACATTAATATAAGTTTACAATAATTAATCCATACACATACATATTACTAAATACATACATTATGTATAACTTACCCAATCATAAATATTATTATATTCTCTAAAACCGGGAATATCCTCACCGGTATACGTTTCGTTACATTCGATGTAGCTATCGAGACTACACCAACACCCCACAACACCATCGGCCGGACATCGCCTAGCTCTAATGCCACCGGGTATTAACACAACGATGTAGACTATTATCGCTACGTTCACTACATTCATTATCGGAGATACTTATCAAATGAACAGGCGCCTGTGTGTGTGTATTCACTACGCGATATAGTTGTTTACGATGACGTACTGCCGCGTTATCTTGTACGATATATACGTATGTATACGAGATTAGATAACACCGTATGTGGTATCTTTATATGCGCGTTATATGTATATTTTCGTATTTTAAAAAATGGACGTAAATAACTATTTATCTCGGATATGAGTATCAATTATTATTTAAATAAACATTTAATATATATATATATATAATTTAGATTGTTGTTGTCGTTTATTTTATTATAAACAAATTATTATATAATATGAAATGATGATATATCATATAAAATATTATTTAAAATGTATATATATATATATATATATATATATATATATTATCTTATATTATTAATAGACGGATATTTACCAAAATATTCATTGTGAGATTAAATATATAAATAGATATGGTTATATTACTATACATATTTGTATGAGAGTACTATTTGATTATATGACAACAAATATGTATTATGTTTACATTATATATATATATATATACTAATAAATCTAATCTAATATATTTTTTCACTACCGAACCTAAAATACATTACAAATAATTTACCAATATAAATAAATACATGAATCCTAATAAAGCATCATTAATGATCAATAATAATTATTATTAATAACAATAAATTAATAATAAAAAATACCTACAGATTAAATTAGAAAATCGAAATATATTACTAGATATTTTACAACGGAAACATTAATTATTAAGTTCAAACTATTATATAAACTTAACATATTCATTGGAAACTGACAATATTTTATATAATACTAGAAAATTAGTGAAATATAAATCAATAGTAAAAACTTAGGTTTATAAAGATAAAGTTTATATCAATATTGATACTGATGCAAATACCATTATACATATTTCTGATTTATTGCAATTAAATAAGCTATAGAAGCTTATATTATTATTTAATTTTAGATCATATATATTGATTTTTTTATTACTATTAATAAATAAAATCTTTGTACTAGAGAAAAAGAAATATAGGATGGGCAAGTAGTATTGAGGAATGAACAATATATACTATGCGATAAGCAGATAATTTGTTTAACTAGATAAGTAAGTGTTGTTATGAGGAGGTAGAGGAATAGTCTCGAATACATAGGTTATATGTTATATGAATTGATAAAATCGATGTAGGGTAGGGATAAAAGATGATGGAAGATTGGTGATGAGTGATGAACAGTAATCTATACGTGATATGCCAAGGGAATTAACTAATGTTTTAGTAAGAGATAGAGTAATTTTCGTATTTTTCTAATTCTAAAAAGTTGATAATTTGCAGATTTCGGGATGTGATTATTATGAGGAATTAAGGAAAGAGTAGAATTAAAAAGTACGCCTAAATTGGATTCAGTAGGAGAAGGAGATATTATAATATTATAAATAAGAAAAGGAGGGTGGTAAGTTGGAGATAGAGAAAGATTCAACAATGTAGTTTTGGAGGTATTAAGAAGAATTATTATAAATATTTTTTAAATTTGTAACATTATTAATCAGCGTGCCACCGTTTTCTAGTGTAATGATGACTGGAATTGTATGATTAAACTTCAGACTTCAGTTTTCTTTGAGTTCAGTTGAAGGCCAATGTTATCTATATCTTTTGCAATATATGTTAGTAGTTGCTGAGCTTGTTCGAATTCGTGTGATACAAGTTCTATATCATCTGCGTAACTGGGGTCTGTTAGCTGTATTGCTGGATGTCGTCTCCTATGTCTTTGTATTATGTCGAGTCTGAATACTACTTCTCGTCCGTCAATGGCTTATCGCATGACGTAATCCAGTGTGATCACAAAGAGAAAAGGCGCTAGAGTTTCACCTTGCAAGATTCCCTTTGTTATTTGAAAGTTTTCGTACTCTCTGGTAGGTATTATAACTTTTACGTAAGTGTCTTTGTACGTTAAGACGATCGATTGTATAATGTTGTGGGATATACCGTATGATTCTAGTATACGGAGCATCATTTCTCTATTGATATTATCGAATGCCTTCTTAACATCGACAAAAATGATAATAACCTTAATATTTTTACTTTAACTCCTTCGTCTGAGAGCTAATATATATGAGATCGTAGACCTTCCATGTCTGAATCCGTTCTGATTGGGACGTAGTATAGGGTTTATGTATGGTTGAATTCGATTTAGTATAATTGTATTCATCATTTTAGCTGTTATTACTGATAGTGCTATACCTCTATAGTTAATAATAATAATATAAAGGTTTATTGACTCAGTTGAAAACGATGGACGTTTATATGCATCAAGTTGAAATAATAAAACAAATAAATAATTACACGAATAATAATAAATTTAAGAAGAAGAAATTATAATGATAACATATATGAATATATTCGACATTTAAAAGTAATAAAAGATGATAGGGTCCGTAATTCATCGGGAAGACTGTTCCAGTACTTCGGAGCAGCAACAGTGAAAGCAGCATCTGCATATATAGATGAGATAAGCGATACGATAGTTTCATCAGCTCACATTTGCGACTCGGACGAATAGTTGCTCGAATTATGAGTCCCTTCGATAGGTATGACGGAACTCCCATATATAGCCTTGTGAGTAATGCAAAGAAGATGAAGCTTGCATAAATCTCGAAACTTCAACCACACGAGAGTCGCCATTATTGAATGTATATATATGGTTATATCATTACGCTTTAGCTTATATAATATGCGAACAGATCTACATTGTATTGAATCGAATTTGTCGATATAATATAAGCAATAAGCTGAAGGAAACTATGCGTTCCATAGTCTTATAAATTAATGATAATTGCGAAATAGGACTATAGTTGGATAGTATGGAAGGATCGAGATTATATTTATTTAATATCGGAGTGATGTAGACATACTTCATCGATTGTAGAACAATGGATGAAGATAATGATAAACGAATTTTACCTGTAATTATATCAATTAGATAGGGAGATAATATACGAAGTAAATTAAGAGGAAGAGGGTCAAGTGGGAAATTGGATTTCAAACAATACATGAGAGAAAGAATAATAGAAGAAGTGGGTAGATTAAAATAAGACCAGTGAGTATCAGAGAAAGAGGGTGGTCAAAATAAATAGAATCTACTACATGAAGATCTTCTATTATTTTTTAAACTTTATCTTTAAAAAAATCAGCAAATAAATAACTCATATTATCGTCATAACCATCTGGTAGTTTTTTATTGCGATTTTTATCAATTTGAGAAAAAGCTAATTTAAAAGCTTCTTTGAAATAAGTGTCATACTTATTAAGTTTATCAGTATAGAAGGATGATTTTTCTGCTGATATTTTTTTCTTGTACAAATATCTTATATTTTTGAAAGATTCAAGATGAGTAAAACATTTGCTTCATTTGAATATCAATTGGTGGTAGCGAAGTCTTCTCCTTAGAAGAATAAGGTCATTGTTAAACCAAGGAGAGTGCGCACTATATTTCTTGGTAGGCCTACTAATTATTAAAGGTGAATGTGTATCAAGGGAATATCGTAATTCGTCATTAAAATTATCATAAGATATGTATTATGAATAGATGTGTAAGCATATACAGAATTGATGAACAATTGTAGATTAATTTTTGAAATATTTATGTAGTATTTTACATGGTCACTAAATATAAAAGGAGGTACAAGTATATCAAAAGAAATAACATAATGGTCAGACATCAGATTACCTTGAGTGGGTTTAAAATAATAGCTGTATAAGGGAGAATAATGATCAAGTCAATAGTATTACCACTAGTATGTGTTGGGAAATTAACAAGTTGATTGGAGAAGAATATCAAATATAAGCTTCTTAAATGATTCAGAGCATAACGAATGTGTATTAACTTGAACATTAAAATTTTAAACACCAAGAATTATCAAATTATCTATCGAGATTGATTCAAAAAGGGATTCAAGTTCGGATAAAAAGTTGTTAAATAAAGATGATGGTGGACGATAAATAAGAATAAATTGAATAATAATTGAATTAGGTAACAAGTAACGACAACTGAGTATTTCGCAAGAGATAGTCCTTGGAATAGATGATGAAAGTAGCTTAAATTCAGAAGAATAAATAATAGCTAAACCTCCTCCACGGGTTGGAGATAGTTTGTTCGCTTAAATAATATCGAAATTAGTTGAAGACAATTTTGAAGGAATGGAAGAGTCATTATTTGTTAGCCATGTCTTAGTAATAGCAACTATAGAACTTTTAGAATAAATACTTAATTGATGTATAATATAAACCTTAGTTCCCTGCTTCTTCAAGATTACCGGAATTGGGAAAGGGAACAATTTTGCATCTAAGCCATTTCGATGGTATTTCGTTTCGTGTGAGTATCTTGTTAGAGAACTCGAGCATAATGTCATCGAAGTTGCCGTATTTTAGGAGTTTTGGAGCTATTACGTCTGGTCATGCAGCTTTACCGTCTATTAGATTTTCATTTCAGTATCTATATTCTTCATTTGTTAAGGGTCCAGTTTGTATAGCGAGGGTACTTTGATTTGTATAGTACTTTTTTCATGTTCCTCATCTAGGAGTTTACTAAAGTGTTCGTATCATTTTCTTACACGATCCTCCTTGCTGCTGGCCTTGATTTTCCTTCTTTTTGGGTTTCTTCATCTAGTCACTTTGTTAATTAACTTCCAGCTCACTGTATGTCTACTTTGTTCATTGGAATGTTCAATATATGTTATGTTGGAATGCATATGTTAGAGTCCTAAGCTTCAATGGTGTCGTATTCTTCTTGTAGAAGTTGTTTAGCTTTAGATAGTTTTTCTTGTGAATCATTTGTGATTCACAAGAATTCGCAAAGCTTTATCATGGTTAGCATTACACAAGATGAAATCAATCTGGAACTCCAAAATGGAAAACAGTCTGAAAATAAAAAATGTCAAAGCTACAATCGAAACTATACTATTATATGGCAGTTTAATGGGTATGTATGTAATACGTGTTTTCTGATTTGAGGTGATAGTAAAGTTAGTTTTGAATGCAATGAGGTAGTGATCAGAAAGTAGATCAAGTCTATAAATATTACTCACCATGATTTCAGAATGGAGAGAACTGGAAAATACAAGATCAATAATATTACCATTTATATGAGTTGGGAAATGTACATATTGTGATAGGGATAATGAATTTATTAAATTAGTGAACATATATGGATTTGAGATATCATTAAAATGATAGTTGAAATCACCAAGGATAATAGGGTGGTATGTGGGTAAACTTATGAGATCAGTAGCAAGATCGTTAAACTCACTTAGAAAGGAAGCGAATTATGGTTTAGGCGGTCTATAAATGACAGTGATGGATATAGATTCGTGTCTTTGGGTGAACGATATAGTTAGGCAGTCAGATTAGTAGAATTTATGAGATATGGATATGCATGGTAAATATAGAGAAGCTTTTACTAGTAAGCTAACCTTACCACCACGACCTGATAATGGTTATATAATTGAAAATATTCATATCAAATTCCCATTTTTTAAGTAATGGTAATAATAGGGAGGTATTGGAACGAAGAGAACGAATATCGAGTAGGGTAATGAGTTCAGATAATCATTCAGATTGATTTAATGAATGTGAGTTATGAGAATACGGTATAGATATATTAGTAGATTTTTATGAGTGAACAACTGGGAATCTTTTGAAGGTGGAAGTGTTGAAATCAATAGATGGAGTTGACTTTATAGGAAAATAAGGGAGTTGGTATTTTCTGAAGGATTATTTGGTTGGGTCTGTATTATTATTAATGTAGAGATTATTAGATGAGGGAACTGAAGATATACATTTAAAGTAGGATAATTTACAATCAATGAGGAGAGTTGATTGATTGATAATTTATTTAAGAAAATACATAGTCGAAAATATAATAGAAAGTATACAGTATATATATTTGCTAACGATAACATACGTTATAGAAATAAACAAAGAATAATACGAAATTAAAAAATTAAAAAAATTAAACGTTTTACAGTTATCGTAAAAATAAATCAAAAATAATCGAAAGTAGAAATAATCATATAGTAAAAATAAACGAAAAATGATCAAAATAGAAATAAAAGATAGCGTAAAAATAATCGAAAATAGAAATAAAATACATTATTTTGTAAGTGGCATCGAAATATTCAATTTCTACTTTAACTTTATAGAATTCTTCTTATCTTTGTACCCTGTTTTAGTAATAAATTATTATTTATATAGTTTAATATTTATTTGATAAATTTTAAATATATTATAAACAGAACATGTTAAAAATCAAATAAACCTACTAGAATGAAATAAACAAATAATGTAATACTTATCAAAACCTATGATAATAGTACATTATTAATTTTATATTTTAATTGTATAATAAATTTAAAACATATATATATATACAAACATAACACGTTAAAAATAAAATAAACCAAAATACCTAAACACAAACAGAACACGGTAATAACAAAACAAACCAATACTATTACGAAATAAACGATATAATACTTATCACTATAATCTGACATAATAGTAAATTATTAATATTGTATTTTAATAATATAATATATTTGAAACATATATAGGACAAAATATATATAAAGCAAAAATATAATACAGAACAAACAAAAATAAAATAATACTCCCCACTTTGAAATCTGTAATAATAATGAATTATTAATTTTATATTATAGTATATTTGAAATATAGATAAAAACCCAAATGTTCTACAACAAAAACAAATTTTTTAAAAAACCCCGAAGATATAATGCAATAATTAAGATACAAAATGAAACATAAATAAATATAAAAGTATAAATTTCTGTTAAATAAAGTTGTTTGTCAAAACAGATTTTGTTCATTTTATTTTTAAAAGATGAAACAGATACATATTTTAATATATCATTATTTAATTAATTCCATATATTAACTGATCTATTATTAATTATATTATTAATTATATTATCATAAGTATGTATAACATTTAATTATTTACAATTACATCTAGTTCTACAATTATTCGAAATGTTGAGGATATCAGATATATTGTATATCTGTATAATTATTTGAAATTTAAAAAATTGTAGTTAGATCTATTTTTAATCTTCTAAGTTCAAGTGATTCTAATTTAAAATATACCAATCTCTCTATATATGATTTATAAATAATATTTGATGACTTTGTATATCCTACGCATCTTGTAATTAATCCTCTAGTAAATAATCTTTGCACTTTTTCAATTTGGTCTATGTGATTACTAAATTTACTAACCTTTGAAAGATAACCAAAGTATGGATGAATATTCTAAAATTGGTCTGCAATAAATTGTATATGCATTTAATAATGCTATAGGGGATTTTGTAGTTATGCATCTAAAAATTGAATTCAATGAAAAATATGCTTTTTAACAAATATAAATTATATTAATAAATTATAATCAATATGTTTATTAAATAAAAGGTTATTCTCAAATATTATTCCTAAATCTTTATAAAAAGTAAAGTTTTCAAATTGAATATTATTTATAAAATATTTTGATGGAGTAACCTTCCCTAATGTCTTAACTGCACATTTTGATAATGAAAAATGTAATTGCCATTTATTTGCCCATTGTGAGAATAAATTTAAATTATTTTGTAAAAGAAATCTTTCACTCTCAGATGTCTAGAAAAATATATAATTTTATATAATTTTATATAATCGGCAAATAAATCAATATTAATTTTTGAAGAGAATATATGAGCAAATAACCTAATACGGGGGACACTTTAACAATACATAGTCTTAACATTTGATGACTCATTATTTTTATTCAAAAATTACAATATATTATATTATATGATTATAGAAATTATTGTGATTTTAAAATTTTATTTAATCTTTTAATTCCATAGATAACGGGGATGTCCGTATTCGGACATGGGTACCGAATACGGACACCCTGTGTTATAATAAGAAAATACTATATAACACTATATAAACTATATATTATTGATGAATCAATCAGACAAATTATAATTACACTATTTATAATAATGTTATGAACAATTTATTCTAATTTAATTAGTTAATAATTTAATTAATTTTATTATTTTTTTAATTAATAATACAATTTAATTATCTAAATAATACAAATTTTATATTTAGATTTATTGGTGATATTAATATTATAACGCACGCGAATGAACATCAGAATAGTTCATACGCTGCGTGCTGATTGGTTATAGGGTGTCCGTATTAAGACATCTATATAGTGTCCGTATTAGGGACTTATATGACCTCTAGATATATACTTATAACTTAATGAATAATATATAAAGGCTTACATAATTCATTAGATAATATTTTAAATTAGAAGATGTTATTCCATCAGTTACGAAAGTATGTGTAATTTTTAGTCCATTTAAACATATTTTAATTATTTCAGGAAGTAAATTAATATTATCAAATTGTTGTTTAGTTAAATTATAAAATCCGGGTAAATTTCAATTATCATTTTGTTGAATTAAACTAAAATATGAATTTTATGTATTTGCTTTGTCGAGATCTGAAAATAAAAAAGTATTATTTGATATATCAATTAGAGGAAATACTCCATATTTTAAAAGTTGTCTTTTTCATAAATTTATAAAACTTTAATTTATTTTTAGAATTAATTGCATTAATCTCTCTCTTAAAATTTAAAAATTCTAATATTTTTGATGCATTTTTGTTGCTTCTTTCCAATTATATTTGTATTGCAAATTAGTTTTAGATTTTTGAAATAAATTTGTTATTTTCTTCTTAAATTTTAATATATTCTTAAGAAGTACATACCTGTTTTATTGTATTATTTATATTATGAACATTTGATATAAATAATTTATTTAGAACATTATTAAAATATTCTACTTTTTGATCGATATTATATTCATTTGAATTTAGATATGCCCAATTAAATCTAGAAAGATGATATTTAATCAATTGTATATTAGCATTACTAAAATCATAATTGTTTGATTTTAAAATCTTTTTACATGGGTATTTTGCAATATTTACATTAAATGAAAAAGAATAGTGGTCACTTTTATTTTTATATAATCCGAAATAGTCTCTAATATTTATATTAGATAGTAATTGTTTTTAATTAGTAAAAAGTAAATCGTATTTATTAATTGTGAAAATAAATTTGTAATAATCGAATTGTAAAGTACACATAACTTTTTGGCTAACTAGGAAATGTATATTCTTTCCAATTAAAATTTGGTAAATTAAAATCTCCTATAATTATAGACGAATTAGAATTGTTTTGGATTATATTAAATAATTCTATTCATGATATATTGTATTACAATTTGGAGGTCTATAAACACATATAATATTAAATGGAATTATTGAATTCATTTTTAAATGTATATATTGAACATCTATGTGTGAAATACAAATTTTACAGGACATAAACTAGATTTACAAATTATTGCAACACCTCATCTATGAATTAATTTATCGTATCTAAATAGTATATAATTTTTCCACCGATTAAATATAGAGAATCTCTATCATCTACCGTTACAAATATTTCAATAAGCATATAATGTCATATTTATTAGATGAAAGTAAAATTCTAAAAAAATCATTTTATTTCTAATACTACGACTATTATAATAGCAAAGATTTTGCGAAGCAAAGATATAACACTCTCTATGCATGCAACGTAATTTAGTTATAGCCCCAACCGCTGCTAGCAGTATACTGCTATATTTCAGTGATTTCGATACTATAGTATCGAAATCACTGAAATAGATTTAGGTTCGGCTCTGTTTGCATACAACAATGTTTTCATTGCTCTATTAAATTACATGTAATATAAATTAGCTTTTACTCACTAAATATATACTTATAGCATTTAAAACATACATATCATATTTTTTTGTTATATATTAGTAATGAACACTTAGTTTTCATCATATAAATATTAATTTAAAGCATATTATTTAACATTTTAAAAGTGTATAGTTAAATACGAATTTACATTATAAACAACGCATAGTTCCTAAAAGTAACCCGCTATAGGTGGCACCAGGGTATTTTGTATACAAATTCGAATTACACGATTTCGCGTAAGTGTTATATCTTTCCTTCGGAAAATCTTTGATAATAGTTTGTATTATAATAGACTATTATAATATGCTATAGCATAATATATATTTAAATCGTTATTTTTAATATGTTCATCTTTATCGCCGGTTAATCATCTAGAACCTGTAGTTTTATTTTTATTTGTATTAACAATTAAATGTGTATAAGTAATATATGACAATTTCAACACATTAAAAGTATCTTCACCAATTGACATATATCAGTCACTTTTATTATGTATAATATATCTTAGTTCATAGGAACTACTTCTAGAATTATAAATACATTTGATAATTTTTTTACTTTTAATTTATTTATTTTTAACTAGGGGAAAGTATCCGATTACCGACCCCTAAATGATTATTTGTAATAACTTATTCAATATTAAATATATTTATTTGAAATTTTGTAATTAGGGTAATATTATGGCAATGAATAATGTGGTTATTTTAAATTTTTGATATAATTATATTTACAAGAATAAACAGGGGGTCGGTAATCGGATACATGTACCTAATACCGACCACCTTCTCCTATTACCGACCTCCTAAAATAATCGTGATATAAATAATTGTAGTATTATAATATCCAATAAAAAGAGTAGATATACATAAATATAATTAATTATAACATTCACGCAATTTATTTTGTATTGAATTTATGTTTTAATAGTAATATTAAATTTAAATTTAAACTTTATAGTAATTATATTAAAATAGTGTATATTATTATTTAATATTTATTTATTAATCAGTATATATATTATAAACTGTAATCATGAATGCTAAATCTATATCAATGTTACACAAACAACTTACGATATATTTTAAAGTAAAATACGTATCTATTTGATTATATATTATAAATCACATGGGTCGGTATTAGGGTAATTTAGGGGGTCGGTAATAGTAAAATCATATGGATTGCTATAATTAAGATATATTGGTTAATAGTTTTTCAAATTAAATTATTTTAATAATAGTTATAAACATTTTATTGATCTACAATATTATGCGCAGTATTAAGTTTTCTTTTAAATAATAAAGTATTTACAATAATTTAAAAAAAGTTATTATTCAAATATTTAAAAAGTAAAAATAGAATATTACATTTTATCAAATAACAATTGTAGGATTAATTATTTTTTTAAATAAAATACTTATTCATATTTATCATTAAATTAATAACAGTTCGTGTATATATTATTTGTTTATATCTCTTATAGTTACTGAGATACGAGAGGGGGTCGGTATTAGGAGGGGGTCGGTAATCGGAGACTTTCCCCTACATGGTATAATATCTGATGTCGTTCTAGTGATATTTCATCTAGAGATATTCTAATGAATGAATTTTGTAGATCTCGTGATTTACATAATTGGTTAACATTTGATAAAATAATTTTTTTGAGACCACATTATCTAAAATTAATTTTAATTTATTAAATGATAATCGAACTATTGATAATACACACGATTTATTAATATCTACTGTTTTACAAATAATATTTACTAAGTATTTAAAGAAATTAGTTTTAACATTATTAGACATATTTATATTGTGAATAATTATTTCATTATTGCTATCTATATTATGTTTAATAATATTTACTGATTTTACCAAATTTTCAGTATAGGTATCAGAAGTAGTTACAGTAGAGGTTACATTATGAATGAATGAATGAATGAATGAATGAATGTTTATTTATACACAAAAATAACGTTGGACGTTCTCTATTGTGTAAACAAAAATATAAAATAACAAAATACACACACAAATATAAATAGGTAATTAGAAAATAATATAATTAATTTTTACGAATTAATAACAATAAATTAGATTTAAAATAAGAATAATTGACATTAGTTCTTAGTTCTACGGGTAGCGCATTCCATAGGTCGGCTGCAGCTACACAGAAAGAACGTTTTCCATATCTCTTTAGCTTATAATTTTTCTTTTGTAATAATCGAGTAGACGCGTTTTTTAGATTCCTCTTGTAAACTTTGAATTGTAGAATGTCAATCAAATAACTCGGAAGACGATTCTTCAGTACCTTAAAAATCAGTTTTAAATAGCTGAAAGTAGATCTCTGATTCATATTTAACCATTTAGAATTAACTAAGTGGTAATTGACTGATTCATGGTCATATAATTTTACACGATGTAAAACTCTTATCGATGATATAATGATTCTATATAAGGATTTAGTAGAAATAGCAGGAAAGCCATAATATAGAGAATAACAATAATGTATACGTGACATAACTAATGATTCTATTAACATTTTAGAAATTCTAAAAGGTATGAATTTCCTTATTGATCGTATTTTATATAATTGATAATTAGTTGATTTACACACATTAGCTATCTGATCTGAGAAATTTAGGTTATCATCAAAAAGAAAACCAAGATTTTTAATATTATTGCAAGGAACAATTGTGATAGAATCAATGATGACAGAAGGAAAAACTGATGATGTTCTAGATATATTTAGAAGTTGAGTTTTATTCATATTCAACATTAAGCTATTTTCTAAAAACCAATTTGTAACCATATTAATACAATCAATTAGAGCTACATTATCAGATGAATTAGCTATTACTGGAAGCTCAATATACAATTGAATATCATCAGCAAAAATTTGATATTTTACAGATGGAAAATTAGATATAATATTTTTAAGAGGTAAGATATACAGAGAAAAGAGTAATGGCCCTAATACAGAACCTTGAGGCACTCCATAATACATTTTACAAGTAGATGAATAATGGTTATCAATTTTTATCGAAAATGTTCTTTCAGATAGGTACGATTTAACCCAAGCTAGAGGAATTCCTACAATACCAATATCTTCAAGACGTTTAATTAAAATAGAATTATCAATAGTATCAAATGCCGCAGATAGATCTAATAAAATAAGCTGTATATTAGAATTATTATCAAGCTTATAAAGAAAATCATCAAGAATAGAAAGAATAAGTGTTTCATGACATTAGCAACATTAGCGGTTAAATTAGCCTATGATTTTTTAACAACAATCATATTCTTATTTCAGTGATTTTTGATATTAACATATTTCATTTTGTTTCTGTGCTATTTATTAAAGTATTAATATTACTATTATTAATAATAGTAGACGATGGTAATGAGTTATTTAAACTAGGTAGATTTATTGGTGTATTATCATTATTATTATGTATACATGTATTTAAATGTAAAATGTTGTGATCTAAATAACTGAATAGCATATTTTTGTGGTGATTAATTAGACCAATTTGTTTTCATAATTTGTGCTTTATATAAGTATTTATAATGGTATTTATTACCACATGAACATATTATATAATTTTCGTTATTAATTTCTAAATTACATATAATACAATCCATTTTTAATGTAATAAATATATTACAATTATATAGTTTTAGAAATTATATATATTTTTAACAAACTGTTTCCTATGATTTTAAATTGAACAATTGTCGAATTCGATTTTTCTTGTTTATTAAATAAATTAACGTTGTTATGTTTCAATTTTCTTATTTTCGAAATCGATTTTAAAACCTTATCCTTTAATGTAATGACTACGTAAATATTGAAAGTAATTCCGTATAATATAGAGAACTAGTTATCCGAATATATATCGGAATTAATTTGTTTTAAAGAAATGTAATCTTTTTTCATTTGTAGAAATAACGCGTTAAATTTCTGCGACTTTAAATTTGGTTGCTATGCTAATTATTGTTCAGATGAATTCAGATAATAGTATAAGCTCAATTTACAATTAAATATATATTCATGATATCATCAGCAAAAATTGTATATTTTACATAGGGAAAATTAGATATAATATTTTTAAGAGGGAACCCAGCAAACAATATATTCGACGCTTTTGGACGCCATGCGCCTAAAAGTTCCGGAATTAATTCGTCACTTTGATGACAATTTGCGCCCAAAAGCGTCAAATAGTTATATTGTACTTTGGACGCTGTTGCGCCCAAAAGCGTCGAATTTGCGACGAATTCAATATCGATTCGGAACTGAAGCGCCCAAAAGCGTCGAATTTGCGCCTAAAATCCTATTGTACTTTGGACGCTGTTGCGCCCAAAAGCGTCGAATTTGCGACGAATTCAATATAGATTCGGAACTGAAGCGCCTAAAAGCGTCGAATTTGCGCTTAAAATCCTATTGTACTTTGGACGCTGTTGCGCCCAAAAGCGTCGAATTTGCGACGAATTCAATATCGATTCGGAACTGAAGCGCCCAAAAGCGTCGAATTTGCGCCTAAAATCCTATTGTACTTTGGACGCTGTTGCGCCCAAAAGCGTCGAATTTGCGACGAATTCAATATCGATTCGGAACTGAAGCGCCCAAAAGCGTCGAATTTGCGCCTAAAATCCTATTGTACTTTGGACGCTGTTGCGCCCAAAAGCGCCGAATTTACGACGAATTCAATATCGATTCGGAACTGACGCGCCCAAAAGCGTCGAATTTGCGCCTAAAAGTTATTATACTTTGGGCCCAAAACTTCTATTATATTATTTACTGGAAGCTATTTATAACTTTATATCTATATATAGATGATCTGTGTATATATTCTTTAGTATTTATAAATAAAGCTTATATGTTATATATAAATATATAGAGATATATATATATATATATAAATAGTTATAAAATTTATAAGTTATATATATATGCAATTATTATTTAATATTAATCAATATAAAAGTATATGATTACTATAATTAAAGTAAGAACATAAATGGTTATATTATTTCAAATATTGGAGCAATGCTTTGGAAAGAATTAAATTGAAATAAACCTAGCATACTATATGTACTATTAATAGTTTTAACATATATATCTATTATATATTATTGAAAAAGTATGCATGTATGTAATCACACTCGAATGTGTATAGAGTTTAAATATGATAAATTATTATTATAAATTGTAATATAAATTATTTATTGTGATATGATTATTTTAGGCCAAATGAGGAGGACAACTCAATAAACGATTTTACACTTTATTTGGGGGAAAACAATTACATTTTATGGATAATAATAATTGCATCCAGCACAGCTGAGTAAAATTAAACACATCTGAACGCATGCAGCGTCGACAGAAAATATAATGTACCAATGAAAAAGTCATGATGACTACATTTTCACATTATATTCCTTCAGGCGGAATATTTATTCCACGTTCTATTAAATACTAAGTATAATAAAAGGTTGCATATGGAATCATGCTACTAGCATGTATCTAATGAGGGCTTCACGGAGATTCTATGATAATCACGAAGGCAGCACAGACTGCTATTTTCATCTCTAAGGCTCCAAGTCATTGATTATCATGGACTGATGTAGTCATCTCGAAGGCAACACGTTACTGGATATCATGGACTGCTGTGGATTGAGTGATTTTTATTTTAGTAAATAATATTTACTAAATATATATATATATGGACTTCGCAGATGATATTGCATATTAAGTGAAGGTATCAAAGAAGCCTAAGAGATGCTCACCAGAGTCGAAAATAAGCAAAATGAGTAGGACTAAGGATGAATACAGGGAAAACGAAATACATGAGTTACAATACTAATAAACAGTTTGAAATCAAAGCTATAGATAGGTAAAATCTGAAAATCATTGAAGACTTCAAGTACCTAGGGGCATGGATAGACAGCAGTGCAAAAGATTTGAAAATCAGAAAAGCGCTTGCTTGGAGAACATGTTATCAAATGAGGAATATCTGATAATCAACTCTTAGTAGGAAACTAAAAATCAGGCTCATGCACACCACAGTTGAATCGGTTATGGTGTACGGATGTGACACTTGGACCCTCACAAAAACACTACTCAAACAACTTGATGGCATATACACTCAAATTCTACGAATGATATTAAATGTAGAGATGATGAAGTTGTTTCGCATCTAGTTGTTTGGGAACCAACTCATGGAACTAGAAGACGGGGAAGGCCACCAGAAAACACATCAGGAATCTGGAGCGCAAACTGGTATACCGGCGAGCGAGATGAGAGTAGCTATGATGAACCGTGCTGTTTGGATAACTTTTACTGTCCTGAAATCAACAATCCCGAAATAAGAATATAATAATAAATATATAGTTGATATAGTATAAATATTTGCTAACGTAGTTGTTATCGAAGGTGAGAGTATATGCACTGTTGTGGTTCATCTTGAAGACGCAATTCAATGATAATCATGGGCTGCTATTGTCATCTAAATGGATATATAATATATATATATAAGGTTATAAGTAAACTTATATATTTAATATAAAGTAATAGGTTTGTGTATAGTTTTTGATACATATGTATATGTATTAGCTCTCATTATAATCTGATTGCATTAGCATGAGAGTGGCTTTGAAGATAATAAAGTAACAACAATATATACAAATGAATCATAACAGATGAAAATATGATCACTTGTTTATTAACTAAATTACACTGTCATGCTAGCTTATACGATGAAGATATATTTTATGTATTATAACATTATAACTTATAACGCTTTGACAGTGCATTGTAGCCGTTGATTTCAAAATACGTGTTCCGTTGCTAACAACCTATATCCACTTATATAGTTACATATAAATGTCTATAAAGAAAATTACGTCAAGCTTTCCAATAAAATATGCTAACTAAATACAAAATTGTACCTACAATATTAGTAATTTATAAGATTAAATTACAATATAATGTCCAAATATCAAAATTTCTCATTACATTCCTTCAGGCGGAATATTTATTCCACAATCTATTAAATACACAATATAATATAAGATTGCATATGGAATAATGCTACTATTATTCATGATGGAAATGCTGGATGGTACCTTGATCAGTCAGCATCTATGAGGGCTTCACTTAGATTCTATGGTCATCACGATGGCGTCACAGACTTCTATTGTTATCTCTAAGGCACCACATCATTGATTATCACGGAATTCTATTGTCATCTTGAAGGTGACACAGCACTAAATATCATCGACTGCTGTGGATTAATTTAATTTATATTTAATTAAATATTGTTATATAGATATAAATATTTACTAACGTTATTGTTATCTCGAAGAAGAAATGTCACGGAAAGATATTGTCAACTCTAAGCTGGTATCATAGAAGGCGGACACGGGCTTCTGTGTTAATATCGAAGGTGTTACGTCACGGAATATCATGGACTGTTGTTGAAGGATTTAATTTGTAAAGCAAATATATCTATATACGGCTATAGTCAAAATATATAGTAGAAATAGTCGTAAGTATAAAATAGTAATATTTTCTAACGTATTTGTTATCTCGAAGGTGAAAGTATATGGACTGCTCTTGTTCATCTTGAAGGTGTCTTGTCAATGATAATCAAGGACTGCTTTTCAAATCTAGATGGATGTATGATATATACAAATAAGATTATAAGTAAACTTATATATTTAATATAAATTAATGGGTTTGCATTAGAGTTTAGAGTTTTGGATATATATCTATATGTATAGATCTGGTTATAATCTGATTGAATTAACGTGAGAGTAGCTTTGAAAGTAATACAATAACAACAATATATATATATATATATATATATATATGAATGATATAACTGATGAAAATATGATCACTTCTGTAATTACTAAATGACACGTAGCCGTTAATTTAAAAATTCGGGATTTATTTATAATAACCTATATTCACATATGTTTTTAAACAGAACATAAGTCAAGCTATCAAATAAAATAAGATAGCTAAATACAAAATGTTAACTACATTATTTTATTATTGAATAAGTAATTTATAAAATAATATAATCACTACCAATATACTAGCTCTAGCCATAAACATAGTCATACCGACATCATTCACACTAAAATCATAGGCTACATTGATCAAATAAATATAAAATATACTATATTTCATTTTTTTATAAACAAGGTCATAAGAATATATAATGTTTATTATGTATATATATACATTGTGTAATATGAATTTACCGACTGTGAACACAAATATACAGTGGGTAATATAAATTTAAATATTTCGTCATATGAATAATTATAAAATTAATTATACCTATATAATATAGAAGAATAAAAAAGGATTTTAGCACAAATATGTATCATAAAATATATAAACATATTTAATATGTTTTGTACTACAAATTATCAATAAATTATAAAATATATATATAGCTATAGATAGTCTATTAGATAATACAACATATCTATTTACTATAGTAATATAATACTATATTATATAATCACTATATAATTTAAAAGTGTATTACATATGGATTCCAATGATCTCGTACGAAGTGATCTCATCAAGATTGGTGATCACGCGCAATTTTAATTTAAATACTCGAAACGAAATCACTGGTTACCTTGCATGTTATATACTACATAATATATAGTATATAATATAGGTTACTTAATATTAATATTTTAAAAAAGTAATCAATTATATATGGTATCCTAGTAATAGTCATAAATATTAAAAATCGATAGCGTGAGTGCTCTAAATAACAAAAGTTACGGTTTTAAATAGATTGCGAAATGTTGGTATACATTTTATATTTTCATAATTATTATACTTTCAAAGTAACTTTGATAGTGTAAACATATATATTTATAAATATAGTATAATAATTATACTAATTCATAAGTATATTATAATGAATAAAATATAATAAACAAATTACTAAAATATATATTTCTACTATTAAATATATTATATTATTATAATATTTATATGTAAGGAATAATAATTATGAACATATAAAATATATACGTAATTTAGTGATCTATTTAGAACAGTCTCTTTCGTTATTTAAAGCTCTCACGCGCTTCTATTTTTAAATATCTATGTCTACAACTATGATAACACAAGTTTAACTTGTTTAACAAGTTCAAGTTCAAGTTATACATGTATAATCAATTTATGATGTCTAATCAATTTAACACTGACTGTGTTAAAGTTTAACAGTCAATATTTGTTTATTATATAACTTATATTAAATGAAAAAATATATTTTACCATAATTTCCACTGTCATAACTATTGGTCCAGTGGTCAATTCGATTTTTATTTAATATAAGTTATAAAATAAACAAATATAATATTTAAATTCATGTATATTCAAACCCTTATTTTTATAATTTAATTATATATTATATAATTAGATGACCGCTGGACCAATAGTTATGAGTCATAACTGATGACCGTAAAAATGACCATTTTCGGTCATACATTGACCGTTAAATTGACCGCTAAATTGAGAGGTGGACCAATAGTTCGCTTGGTCCAATCATTGAGTCAATGACTCATTTACTATTATAATTAAATTTAATTTAACATCATCTATTTTGTTAAAAGTATCAACATCATGTTGAACATGAAACCGAACGGTTTAATAATAATTATAATAATTATTTAATAATTATTTAATAATATCGTATAACATAATATGTTATATATAATAATTATATATTCAATGAGTTATTTAATTGTGATAAAAATACTTTATTTTATCATAATTATTTAATAATTTAATTATTAATTATTATAATTATTATGATAATAATTCAATAATAATTATGATAAAATAAAGTATTTTTATCACAATTAAATAACTCATTGAATATATAATTATTATATATAACATATTATGTTATACGTATATATTATATAATATGCAATACAAATTAAAATACAATTATTTTATTAACGATATAATATTTAATATTATAGCATTTTAAATTATATTATATTATAAATAAATTTGCTTTAAATAACTTTAATACAAACTAATAAATAGTTACAACGGTATATATATATGGTCATATGTATATATATATATAATTATATTATGTCTACTTACTATTTTGTTGAACTTTATTGTCTTAGAAATTGAATTAAATGATATAAGAAAACATTATATATTACAAATAAATTTTAAATTATATGTTTATATCGTTGATAATCTGTGCATATTACAAAATACAGTATAAATCAGAATTATTAAAATGCATAGTAGATATATATTTTACATTGTAAACATTGCATTTTTCATAGTGAAACACATCTTGTTCTATCTATGTCCATAGATTTATAGTTTATAGTTTACAAATATATGTATACTAGCCGTACGGTACAGCCCGTACCCGACCAGGCTTTGCTCGGTTTTTGATTGATTGTTTATCTATTATTTATTAATTATAGTTATTCTTTATTCTGGATTGTTTTTTTTTTAATATTTAAAAAAATAAAAAAATATATTTTAAAAATATGTCGAAAAATATTTTTTTTAAATGGTGAAAAATATTTTTTTTAAATATAAAAATATTTCAAAAAATATTGTTTTTTTTTAATATTTCAAAAATAGTTGTAAAATATAACAAAATATTTTAAAAAATACAAAATATATTTTAAAAATATGTCGAAAAATAATTTTAAAATGTCGAAAAATATTTTTTTTAAAATATAAAAATATTTCAAAAAAATATCCAAAAATGTCATTAAAAATATCGAAAAAATATTTCAAAAAGGCGTCGCGAAATATTTTACATGACAAAAAGTAAAAGTTTCGACGTATTTTGGAAAATTTAGCTAGCCCAAAGACCATTCTGGTGATAATGAGAACTATAAGTTCCCAAATATTACTAAATATAATTCGGAACCAAAGCGTCCAAAAGCGTCGATAAAGCGACGAATTCAATATGATTCGGAACTGAAGCGCCCAAAAGCGTCGATAAAGCGACGAATTCAATATGATTCGGAACTGAAGCGTCCAAAAGCGTCGAAAAAGCGACCAATATATCGATTCGGAATCAAAGCGTCCAAAAGCGTCGATAAAGCGACGAATTCAATATGATTCGGAACTAAAGCGCCCAAAAGCGTCGATAAAGCGACGAATTCAATATGATTCGGAACTGAAGCGCCCAAAAGCGTCGAAAAAGCGATCAATATATCGATTCGGAATCAAAGCGTCCAAAAGCGTCGATAAAGCGACGAATTCAATATGATTCGGAACTGAAGCGCCCAAAAGCGTCGATAAAGCGACGAATTCAATATGATTCGGAACTGAAGCGCCCAAAAGCGTCGAAAAAGCGACCAAAATATCGATTCGGAATCAAAGCGTCCAAAAGCGTCGAAAAAGCGCCCATAAATTCTCAAAAGCGTCCAAAAGCGTCGATAAATTGTTTGCTGGGAAGATAAAAAGATAAAATAGCAATAGCATATATATATATATATATATATATATATGCTATTGCTAGTAAGTATAATATCATTACAAATTAATAGCAGCATAATAGCAGCATAATAGACATTTAATAGCAGCATAATAGCACAATGTAAACATTTGAGGCTCTAGCATTTGCTGTTATGCTGCTATTATGCTGCTCTTACAGGGTATCTTCCCTCCCTCTTCCTAGAATCTCTATTGCTAATCTTCTCATCCTAAAAATTTACTAGCTATTTCATATCGTAACATTCACGTACCCGTATTCATTGATTTATGCATAGTGTTAATACATTATAACCAGTGTTTATAATTATAATAATAATAATAATAATATTAATTAGAAGAATTTTTGTTTCATTTTCTAGTGTATAATATTAATATGATCTTTCATCCTAAATGGCTTCAAAATAAAACTTCCTGTTGTTCGTTCCTCAGTAAACCAGTTGTTTTTAACTTCATATAATCTAACACGGAATATAAACCTATCGTACATCTCCAGGTCCACAAACTCAGCATATATCGTACATCAAAGACGTTCGATGTATTTCATGTTATTTCTTCATATTATATATTACCTCCTTTTAATTATTGCAATGTTTCATCTTTTTATATCTAATTATATTAATAGGATATAAATCCTCCGAGATACAATCGTCCGATTTAAGGGGGCGTGCGATGTTGCCGATAAATATAGCAATACTATAATTCACTATGTTAAAAGATAGGAGAAATAGGCATGGAGTATTATTATTTAGGTTATATGGTTCAATTTCTTATCTATAGTAGCTAATGACATAATTTTGTGTTCTATATTTAGCTAATCAATACTGCTTTGTACAATAAAACAAAATGTTATATAAATATATACAATTAGTTTATAAATTTATAATAATATATATATATATATATATATATATATCACATATAATTATAAATTATTAGATATTATTTTAAATAATGTCATATATATATTTTATTTTTATAATTATGTAAAATATTTATTTTTTTAATATATAAATATATTTCCATTGCAGAAGGTTTTATCAAAAAATATTCAATATTAAATAATATATTAATGTTTTACTAACATTACTTAACATAACAAAAATTACAGAGTAAATTGATGTTGAAAAATAAAGTAATTTTTTTTTTAATATTTACAAGATAAACATATATTGCAGTTAAAATAATGCCACATATATACTTTATGTGTATGTGTATGTACAATATTGTAATAATTAATGTATATATATATGTAATTACATTTCCATTACAATATGTTTTATCAATAAATCGTAGTTTAAAGGTAAATTAAATGGAAAATGTAATGGCGTCAATTGTTGGTATTTGAAAACAGGAAATAAACATTGTAAAGCGTCATCTAAGTATTTAATTCATAATGTAAACAAACAAAGATATTTCCAAATTATATTGAGTTTTTAAAATGATTTTAAAAATCGATCTTATATTCTTAAAATGGAATGAATTTATAATACTTAATATTTTACAATAATTATTATTTTATTTATTTATAAATTATTTAGAATATGAAAGAATTTTGAATTATATTGCAAATTTCTTCACGATTTTTTTTTGTAAATGAAATATAATTAATTATATAATATAATTATTCAATAAAATAAAAATTGATTTATGAATTTTTTTTAGAAAAAAACGAATTTCTTAATGTACTTAATTTACGATTTACTTAATTCCTCAATTAATAATCTATACAGTATTAGCATATTTCCTCCTATTCTTCTAGGCTTAATTGGATTCAAATATGCATAAGAATTAAAATATTAATTAAATACAAATCGATACTTTTAAATGATATTTATTATAATTGTAAAAATACCTGTCTCCCATCTCAAACCAACATATATTACTAATGAGATAATAAAATATTCGAACACTCGGATTATGATTGCTACCCCTAAATATACCTACTGTGTAGATAGGATACATTGTATACATTCGAAGCACAACATCTTAGCCTGTGCTCGTACCTATGTTCAATACCCTCGGTGTCTCTATAAAGAGATATATATATATATATATATATATATATATATATATATATATATATATTGCCTAGTATATATGGCTTAGTGAAACAGCCACAAATCTAGTAAGGGAGAGGTATCGAGATCGACTCAACATAGGCAGTTCTTGTTGTTCTCTTATGTTTATCAATAACTCAATTAACTTCAAATCATAATAATAATAAACACATTTTACTATGTGTATTGTATTGTGCGGGGCCCACGCAGTTATTTATAACATGTATAAGTCTACTACTTCTTGAGGGATCCGTTTATATACGTTATTTCAATAAATAAAAATATTTAATAATATTTAAAAGATTTGCTGATATTCTGGATTGAATCAAGAACATCGTCTAACAGCAAAATACTTCGTCACCACAAGTTCAGGGTGGCTAGATATGGCAAAAGATATGTTCGGTATTCGGCAGCTGCACTATTCAATGGTATACATAGAGAACTAATAAGCTAGCTTACGACTTAAGACTTGTGACATCCATAGAACGTTTCAGAAGTAAAGTCAAATATGTTATTATTGGTAATTTTTAATATTCGTATATTTTTATTTTATATTATTTTATTTTGTTCACGTTTATTAATCTAACGATCCTATTTCGTTCTACTTATATATTATGTGATCGCTTATTTATTTATATTTTATTATTTGTGCACAAACATAAATGGAACTCTCTTTATTATATTTGTGTATAAATAAATCATCTATCTATCATCTATCTATAAATATTTTATATATATCTCATCGACCACACATCACACCTATTATTTTAAACTCCCACCCAAAGCACTTATCTATAGTCCGCTATTTAAATATAATAATAATTAACCGATACTTACAATAGTAATACGTTACAAATTACAACTAGTTTAACTATTATTATTATATTTATAATATATATATATATATATATATATATATATATATATATATATATATATATACTACTTATGATTGGCTTATATGTATTCGACTATTTGATTTCTATATTATTAATATATATACCTTATGAGAGTCCAAATAATATTGATTTATTTGAAGATCGTCTTGTTAAACTATTTTTATATTGTGAATTATTAAATACATCAAATTTGTGTATAATTGGAGATTTTAACTCTAATATCTCTAACCATAATTCAAAATTTAGTAATATTTTACTTAAATATTGCACAGATACAAATATTGTCATGTCTGATAAAATTATTCTAAACTCTGATTGCTATACATGCATTAGTTCCGTGTGGAAATCTTGTTCTAGGTTAGACCATATTTTATCTACGCATAATATGCATACATCTATAATTGATATTAAAATTGATTACGATTTTATAATTTCTGATCATCATCCTTTAGTTATTATGATTAGACAGAATAATGTCCCTAGATCATTATATAACAAATGTGTAACTCATAAAATAATTAAATGGAATAGACTGAATAGGAATCAAATTTTAAAATACAATATTGACACTAAAATAGAATTATGTATATTAATAAATCATATGTACTCCTTTGGTATTAATCATAATTACTCCTAATATTTATATAATTCGTTAATAAATATACTATTAAAATGTTCTAAAGATATATGTTTTGAATCTAATAATAGTAAATACGCTCGTTAGGAATGGAATAGTATTGTTAAGGAAAAACATTGTATTGCCCGATCATATTATTTAACTTGGATACAAAATAAAAAACCTCTAGCTGGAATATGCTATGATAATAAACATTTCAAATATGAATTACGACATAGTAAATTGTTATGTAAACAAATAGAAGCTGATAATATTGCTTTAAATGTAATCAGTAATCGAAATAATTTTTGGAAATTAATTTCAAATAATTTGAAAAAAAAATCTCCTATTCCTAATAACATTGAGAATGCACATGGTATAGCTGATGTTACTAAATTCTGGTTTGCTAATTTTAATGATATTTTTAACAGTACTAATTCTATTCCGTACCCATATAATAAAATTAATGTTAATGAAATTGTTTATACAAATACGGTTGAGATTTCATCTATTATAGATTCCATTAAAGGTGGTAAATCTGTAGGTCCTGATGGAATTTCCATAGAACATATTTCTAATTCAAATAGTCTTATTATCCAAGTCATAGTATTACTCATTAATAACATGTTACATCACCCCTATTTTCCAAAAAAGTTAATATTATCTTATATTCTACCAATAATTAAAAACAAAAATAAAATATCGAATGACTCTTCTAACTATCGTCCTATATGTATATCCAATATTATTTGTAAGATAATTGAAAAGGTGATATATAATAGAATATCTTCTTTATTGGTAACTCTTGATAATCAATTTGGATTTTTTTTAAAACTTGGAACCGAAATGTGTGTTTTTGCACTTAAGCAATACTTAAAAGATTACAATAATAACAATACCAATATATTTGTAGCTTTGCTAGATGCATCTATAGCTTTTGACAAACTTAATCACAATATTTTATTTCATAGATTAAAAGATAATAATGTTCCATCTTATATAATAATTTGTTTAAATTATTGGTACAGAAATCAGAGAATCTATATTAGGGTATATAATACATCAGATAGCTTCCCAGTTTCGAATGGTGTCCGTCAAGGAGGAATTATTTCACCTTTACTATTCAATATTTATACCAATCCTATGGTTGTGAAACTAAATCAAATAAAATCAGGATATTGTTTAAATGGGAATATAATTAATAATCTATGCTATGCTGACGATAAAGCTCTATTCTCACCATCACTGAAGGGTCTGCAATTATTGATAAATTGTTGTGAAGAGTTTGCTAGCCATAACTTCATAACATAGATAAATCTGTCATTTTGCCTATCTATTATGGTTCATCTATACATAATCCAGTAAATTTATACATAGGTAATAAAATTTTGAATGTTGTTAAATCGTATAAATATCTTGGACATTGGATATCAGAGGACTTGTCTGATGATATTGATATATATATAGTAATATCAAACAGCTATATAAACAAAGCTATATTATAGCGAATAATTTTAGCCATTGCTCTAAAGCTACTAAGATTATTCTATTTAAATCGTTTGTTTCAAATATCTACCTTAGTAGTATATGGTTACCGAATAGGGCCAACATGCGAAAAATTAAGGTAGCATATAATAACGCTTATCGTATAGTGATGAAATATAAGCGTCGAAATAGCGCGTCATTGATGTTTTTATATGATAATGTTAATAATTTAACAATTAAACTACGTAAATCATATAATTCACTTTATCAAAGTATACGAAATTATCGTAATTCGTTAATTGTTCAACTTTATTATTATAATGTCTTGTGCCCTTCGCAACTATTTACTTTATGGTATAAATCTGTATTTAGATAATATTTTAGATTTCTTTTTCGTTTAATTGTTGTTAGTTTTAATTATTGTATACTCTATGGACCTCTGTTATGCATGTCTGATTCAAATTAAATAAATAAATAAAAATATATATATATATATATATATATATATATATATATATATATATATGTATATATACGATACTAGACTCTATATATATATGTATGTATATATATGAGAAAATCATATATGTATAAATAAAATAATAAAATTACATCCCAAATATACTTCGTCTGCAAAAATAATTCCACGTTTTTATCATACAAATTATTAATTATAAATCTATAAATAGAATAGTGAGATTCACATGTTACATCACACGGTACGGTTAATAAACAATTCAATGATAATTAACAGATGGCGCTGCCTGGCGTGTTCCTTTTGAACAAAATCACTTCAATAATTAAAATTTAATTATTACTAAAATAGATCGTAAAATATGACGTACATTGTAAGTCGTACAACATATTATGAGTCAGCTACTATTATATGTTCACCTATATATATATATATATATATATATATATATATATATATATATATATACATAGGTCTTAAGATATTATATAGAAGTGATATTATATAATTGTATATAAATAAATTATCGGCTCTCGTTAAAACCATAGATACATTAACGTGAGAGGGGCTTGGTAAGAAGAAACATCAGAGCAATGTGATTATAAATGAAACTGCATCTAAGTTTCTGGATGGGATGGAAATAACTCCCCCAAAATAAAATAACAAAATAAAAATATATATACATATATACATATATATATATATATATATATATATATATATATATATATATATATATGTAAACATACATACGTGATGCATATCGTAACTATGTCACGTAGATGTATTGTCTGATGACGATGATATACGTCGTTCTTTTGTTGCCCATTCACAATTTATATCGATTTTACAACATGATATCCAACATGGCTACACAAAAATATACTCAACATTATAGTATATATATATATATATATATATATATATATATATGTATATATGTATAGATAGACAGTTATGTGTTATTATTATGTGTATTGAATATGTTATGTATAAATAATACTTTATCGGCGATATTATACAATAAGATTACGGACAATAGTTATAACTGTCAAATTGAAAAGTTTAAATAGCGTGACCACGTGACCCTAGAACACGTGATCTGCACTCGATATAATGTTCTCGTACCCTTAATATAATAGTATACTATTATATATATATAATATATATATATATATATATATATAGATAGATAGATAGATAAATAGTTTATTGTTTAGCAATTATAATAATAATAGTGAGTTTAAAATAAAGCGAAACAAATCGACACGAAACAAGAAATAATAATAAATATATTATAAAATTGGTAAAAAAAAATTGATGTAAACGGGCCGTGTACTAAACATATCCCAAAATGAATATGAATATAGTGAAAGTGTTAAATACAACAAACTGAATGTGTGAAACAAAACTAGAGCGGAAGTCTCGCAGTGATCAGTCCCATATGGGATGGATACGATCCCTAGGGATGGAGATAGTCTCTGATAAAGATTGGTATGACATATCCTGCCCTCTAGAATTAGGCTGCACACAATCCATATGTATATATATAACGTATATATAACATATATTATGCAATACGTCGTACGATGTAGGTAAAAAATATCGATTATAATAGTATAGTATTATAATCGATATTATATATATAGTATACTAATATATTATCCATTTTTTAGATTATATTAGTTTTATATATCTTATGTTTTATATACTAAAATAATAACAATAGCGTGCATCGTTATAATTATAATCGATATATAATCTTATTAAACTCGCGTATATATGTATGCATACCATCGATATAAAGAAGGTTGATATAAGTACGTGTGTGTATGTATGTATGCGTGTGTGTGTGTCGTCGATATGAAGAAAGTGGATAAGCAATTGAATGTTGTATATAGAACTTTGCGTTAGAGGCGCTACAGTTGAAACCTACACTGTTAGAAATAAATGGTATAACATTGATTACAAAATGGTATAACCCCGTGGCGTCCTGGTATACCATTTACGGTATAACTAAAAAAAACAAATGTTATACCATATAATATGTGATATTATACCATTTAACGTAATTGTATGGTATAACTCGTATTTCCATATGTTATACCATATAATTCATAATGTTATACCCTTATTTTTAACAGTGTACTACTAAATACCTACTAAGTTTTAAATTAATATTATTTATGTATACATATATATATAAAATTGGTAGTAATTATCAATATATATATATGGATAATTACTACCAATTTTAATGTATTATCTATACTAAAAATAAAATTATATATTTAAAATACACCATATTAACATTCATCGTAATTTTGTGTATTTAAATTGAAGATATCATACTATTTTATTGATATTTATAATGTAAATCCATTTATATAGATAGAAGTCACTTTAATCTATTTCGACGAAAAACCTACTGTTTTAATATTTGACATATATAATATGACTAATATCCAATCAAAATCACTAATGCCATTTTGTTAATTTATCGATAAAAGTGCAATTCGCGTATCTATATTTTGCATGCATTGCGTGCGTCAATTGCTTATCCACTTTCATAACATCGATAGTATGCGTGTGTTACACTATACATAGATTACGAGCTGTCGTGTCTTATAATTAGGTCAAGGTCAGGAAGAGAATCGCGTCGTTAAAAATTCACAGCTCGGAATTCAAATATTACAAATAGTTATTTCGCGTTTATGTTTTTGGTTGGTTTTGGGCTACATATTTAATCTAATACAAATATTATGGAATTAACATTCATTTAAATATAGTTGGGGTATAGTTTAACATAAACATGTAGGTTTTTTAAACCTATTGGTTTTGAAATAAAAAGTTCTATATAATTGGATTAAGTAATTACTAGAGTAATAAATGGATTAATACTATTTATTAATATATATATATATATATATATATATATATATATATATATATACATATATATGTATATATATTTAATATAAATTAGAAATAAAATATTTAACATTTAGAAATCCTCAATATATATATAGTAAGTAATTGTAATCATATTTGTAGTTGGCCTATATTAGCCTATATTATAATATAAATGGCATATGTTAGCCTATAGTAACCTATAGGTTAATATATTCATTAGCTTATATTTCAAAAAAATAAACATCGTTATTCTAAACATAACAGTAATGATAATGTTCATTTGATTAATGAGGATGGGAATGTTATGGTTTAGCCTAATAATTACAATTATAACTTTAATATTTATAGTACTATAGTACTATAGTACGGGACTAGTAGTAGTACTAGTAGGGGGCGTTAGCCTCTCATTGTGAGGGGTTTTAGTCGATCTAATTTGCACTCTCTATAATAGCCAGTACTCCGTGAATATTAAATCTTAGTATTTTTATTTTAGAGTTTTCATTACAAATATATTAATCTAATAAAAGGCTATCTCGGATTTTTATATTATGATAAAATAATATATGTATTATGATAATACTATTATCAGTAAATATCGGTGAAATGTGGTACTTACGGGGGTTTTGGTCGAAAGTTCCGAATGTGTTAATAATTGACTATATTTACGGACAATATAAATGGTTTATAATGCCCTATATACTCAAATAACAGAGTGAGTTAAATTAACTATTTCGAAGATGTATTATAATAATTCATAATAACACACGCATAATTTTAATTAATTATATATGTATATTTATGAAACACGTTACCATTAATTCTCCGCTATATATTACAATAATATTGCAGAAAATTCACTTTTTACCTAATCGATAATAGTATTCAATATAGTTAATTTGTATTTCATTTTCTTAAAATATTAGGTAATATTAACATTATACGATATAACAATATACACAGTTCATTAATATAATAATAATAATAATTTTAATAATAATATTTATTAGAAGAAAGTTGTACATTTTTTTCGTATTAAGTATTTAAATTAATTATATTTGTATTTCCTCTAAAGGGCTTCAGATAAAGATCAATATATTTTCTATGCTGTCGTCCGATTTCTATGCTGTCGCCCGATCCATATACAATATATGCATATCTATTATCGTTGTGATTATATTAACGTCGACCAAAACCCCTGCATCGACAAAAACCGCATCACGTCCCCTACTACCTCTAACCCAGTGCTTTTAAAGGATTTGAAATGGGGGAGGGCAAATTCAAAAATAATTGTTTTCTCAATTGTATATGAAAAAAATCTAATAAATACATCTACTGATTTATAAATAATATTATTAAATATGATATAATGGATTATAATCATATATGATAACAAATTGTTATTAACAATTATTATGAAAAAATCTGATTTTTGTTGTTGTCAAAAATCAAAAGTGGGAGGGGTACTAAATATTAGTGGGGCAATTATCCACAAAATACCACTTAAAATACCACTCTGATCAAGTATCAAAATGTGTTTATAAATATATTAATGGCATTATATTTACTAATTCACTACAAATGTAATCAATCACAATTAAATCAAATTAAATAAATCAATAGGGGCGATGGAATTGTTTATGGACCTGTATTTCATAATGTGTGTGTTTAGTATTATTATTGGTTTATTTTATGTTCAATAGGTTCTGTTTATAATATATTACAAAATATCATTTAAATATTAAACTATAGAAGTTTACCCCTTAATTTATTACTATTACAGGTTACAAAGTTTAAGAAGAATGCAATATATTTAAAATAAAAATTGGATATTTGGATGCTTCATTAACAAAACACAAAGTATTTAATTTCTATTTTCGATTATTATTCATTTATTTTTACGGTAACTGTATAACATTTTAATTTCTTTAATTTTTTAATTTCGTATTATTCTTTGTTTAATTTATATCTTATAGCGTATCTTATCGTTAGAAAATATTTATACTGTATACTTTAGATTATATATTTAGAAAATATATATTTGCTTAAATACATTATCAATCAATCAATCGATCAATCAATCAATAATAATATTAATAATTTAGTTAAAAATAAAATATACTTTATAAAAAATTTATTAAATTACAAATAAAAAATATATGAATTATATTATTTACATATTGTTGTCATATAATTTACATATAATATACATATATATATATATATATATATATATATATAGTAAAGTAACTGTAAAGTATAAAGTAACAGTATTTTAAATTAACTGTGCGGATAAAGTGTATATATATATATATATACACTATGTATAGACTATTGTATTACCTTAAATATTAGTAAAGGAGTATCCTATAGTATACTACTGAACTTTTGGAAATATTTCCGATGTATTAGGATGCCCTCTGTATATATATATATATATATATATATATATATATATATATATATATATATATTGATATATATATATATATATATATATTTTATGTACATATAACTCTGTGGCACTTTTAATATTTTCCATGCATATATAAGGGTAATTATCTCAATAAACTCTGCTTCTCTCTAATTACCCCGATGTAAAAATCTAAATCTGATAATAATAATAGTAATAATAATAATATTTATAACAATTCTCGCGGAGAATAACACTAATTTTCCAACGGAAATCACGCGCGTTTGTGATGCACGCACGTAGAATGTTGTATTCGGGTGAAAAAAGAGAATTATTTTCTGAACATCGAAACACGATAGTTTGTAATTACCTCGCACGGGAGATGGCAACGTGCGATTACATAATATAATAGGCGTGAAAAAAACACGTATAAATAGTAACTAATATATATATATATATATATATATATATATTTGTGTGTATATTTAGGTTATCGATTAAATTACACGTATCGAATATGAAAGAACTTTATTCGGGACTAAATTACGTGATTTTAATTATACATTTCGGATGACGTCATCCATATGACGTAGTTTACCAGTGGAATATGTAGTTTTCTAATGGATTATCGCATGTGTTTATCGTATTATGTGTTACGAGGTCATCGTTATGTAGGTCAGAAAGTCGATGAGTCATAGTATACTATTATAACGAGTGACTCATTTGTAATTTATTTGAAAATAATACATGTACATGTTATGAATGACGATACTAATTTTATTGATAATATGTATTTGTCCGATAGGCATCGACGTAATATAAATGTGTCATCACTATCATACGTTAATAATATGTCTTGTATGAATATATATATATAAATGTTGTTATGAATGAATACATTATTCCGAATTTGCGAAATTGAATTATTGAAAAAAAAAGTTTATTGTAAAATGGTTTTCTATGATATCATAATAGAATACGTAGATACCTATAGCTATAGGTCTATACGCATGTAACAATAATACTCTTATCTGATATGTTTCTTCTCGTAAATATATAACCTATAGCTTCACTATCAATATTATCCAACTAGAGGAGTGTATATACTAAATTAATTAACATATATATTAATTAATTTAGTTACCGATATCAAATTAACCACTAGTACATGCCCATATAGTTATATATATAGATATATATTATTCAAATGTGATAGGTAATACATACTATAGGATAATACACATGTATAGGCCTAGAATATATACCTTGTAAATATTGTTCTAATTTACTGTAAATATATTATTTAATATATCTACAAAAAGATACAATTGTGCGAATTCTGAGAGTTGTATCAACATATATAGTATTACATTACATTTTCTGAGATATATTAACGAATACATATACATATATATATATATATATATATATATATATGTGGGTGTGTGTGTACGTGTGTGTGTGTATATATATATATATATATATATATATATATATATACATACATTATACGGTATACATGCGTATGTAGTACATGCATTCATAGATATAATTATGCATAAAATAATAACGATATAAATCAATTGTTAAATATTATATATAGCACATCTGCATATATATTTATACGTTATGTAAAACATGTGTATATATATGTATATATATATAAATATATATATATATATATACATATGTATATAGTAAGTACAAGACAACGTAGCTGACTATTACCATTAAGGTACCTTACACGTGTATTAGTAATAATGAATCACTGATTAACACATTGTAATCACACGCATGCGCGTACAGGTTTAGCGTGAATTGCGTATTATCACGTTCTTAGTGTCGTTGCTAAATTTAAATTAAAGGTGTCAATAATATACATTATTATATAATATCATAGAAAGTTTCTAAATTGATTGATTGATTGAATGTTTATTTAGACACTTACATAAATCATAAATGATTTCTCAAAATTGTATATATAGAATACAAATAATAAAAGTAGGTGAACAATAAATACCATTAATAATAATAAAATAAAATAAAATAAGCCGTACGGAAATTAATCAATAAAATAATAATGACAAACAATATTAGTATTTCAGGATCCCACTTGAGATCAATTGTTGTATATATGTCATGAATGTTGTATGCGATTTTATGGATCTAATATAGGGTGGGAGTGAATCATGTATACATATATATATAGTATACTATATATAATCCTGCGTCTATAATATTATACTCCGGTGCATTTGTAATGGTTATTTATTATGCAATTACCCATACTATAATGTATACTGTGTATACAGTGTATAGAATATACTTTTACCCTCACTTTTAAATATTAGTCCAAAAAAATCATATGTTTTCATAATCCTCTTATTTATTATACAAGTATTTATCAGTACAAGTAGTTTATTAGATTATTTTTCATATGTAATTGAAAACAAAACAATTATCTTTGGAATGTCCCCCCCCCCACTTTAAAATCCTTAAAAAAGTCACCCGTATACTATATAACATACTCTATAATATTACTTGATTAGTTGTTAGGCAGTGTGCTGAGGAAGATTTACAGACACATTTTTAAATTTCGTAGATATCAGAAAATAATTGAATATATCTATACATTTTTTTAAGTTAGTTCATTATTTAAATACGTTTACTTTATAACGGAATATAATGATAAAATATATGTTATATATATATATATGTTAAATATTATAATATTATATAACATAATATTTGATGAAAGAATAAAAAAGAATAATTATTAATTACTATTGAAATTATTAATTATCATTAATCCTATATATATATATAAGCTTATGCGAAATAATGTATAACGTCTTAATTATCTAAATATATATATATGTGTGTTATTGTATACATATGGTTATTTAAAGTCAGGTGCACCTATTTTTAATTGTAATGTAATATATAGATACAAATTAGTCTACTAAAAAGCCTAGGGGAAAGTAACCGAATACGGACACTATCGGTATCTCAGAAACCATATATTGATACTACATATATCATAACCACAATGAATAATATATTCATAATTATATAAATAGTCTAAATAAGTATTTTTTTTTAATTATTCAAAATAGTGCTGATATATCCAATTAACTGATTTTATTATTACGTTTTTTAAATTTCTGAAAAAAAATTCAACTTAAAAATATCTCAAGAATATAAAAATGTATCGATATAACATATAACACTATATTATTAAAAACAACAGAATTATAAACATTATATACATAATTAATATATTTGTTATCAAATATTAATTAAATTATAAGCATATATCAAGAGAGCATATACATCCCTAATACGGACACCCTATAACCAATCAGCGCGCAGCGTGTGAACTATTCTTATTTTTATAAAAATCGCGTGCGTTATAATATTAATACCACCAATAAAGCTAAATATAAAAATTTTATTATTTAGATACTTAATTGTATTATTAATTTAAAAAATAATAAAATTAATTAATTAATTACTAATAAAATTATAATAAATTATTCATAAAATTAATTATAAATAATGTAATTGTAATTTATCTGATTGGTTAATCAATACTATATAGTTTAACTAGTGGTATATAGGGTGTCAGTATTATAACACAGTGTGTCCGTATTCGGACATGTGCACCGAATACGGACACCCCCGTTATCTATGGAATTAAAAGATAAATAATATTTCAAAAGCATAATAATATCTATAATAATATAATATTACTATAATGTAATTTTTGAATACAAATATTGATTCATAAAATCTTAAGACCATATATTGTTAAAGTTTCCGTATTAGGTTACTTTCCCTACTCTTACTTCAATATTTAATATATTTTTTTTAATTAAAAATAAATATGATTTAAATGTATAACAATAATAAACACAACAATAAAAACATAACTACGAATAATAACCTAACTACGAATTTGTATATAATCAAATTAAAATAAGATATTAAAATGTTAAAGTAAATTAAGTTAATTTTTGTTTTTAATGTTTAAGTGTACTACAAAAATAAATAAATAATTAATTTAATGAAATGAAGTTAGGTTTTAATAATAAATTTAGAATATAGTGAAAAAAAATATATATATTTGTAACTAGTATAGCTATAGTTTAAATATTTATAATTAAAATGAGAGTAATACTTTAAATATTTAGAATTTTTAGACATAATGGTTTAATAATGATACATTTTATATTTATATAATATTATTATATATGCTGAATATTAATTTTATATAACATCAATATCATATGATGAAATTATATTAGAATATATAATTATAAAATATTTAAAAAGATATATACATGTGTTAGTAGTTATGTATTATCAAATAGTTGCGTTGTCTAATTATTAATATTTATGATTAATAATAGATATCTTGTTTATCGAGTCTACCTATTATTATTTTTGTTATTATTATTTTATGTAATGGAGTCCTTTCATCCCATCCAGGAAGATGAAGTTTTCACTTATACTCATATGGCTCTAATATCCCTTCGAAGCCGCTCTCGTGTTAAGGCATCCATGGTTTTAACGAGAGACGATCATTTATTTATACACAACTATATTGAGCTAAGATCACTTTTAAATAATATTATAATACCTATTTTAATGTTCCGGATGAGGCTCGAACCACGTCCTAATGCGTGTGTGTCTGACGCCTTAGCCAACTGAGCCACACATGCAGTTAATAATAAAAGTTATTATTAACTTATAATAATTAATTATGTATATTATCATTATATATTAAATAAAATGTCAAGTTTAATTGCATTGAAATACAAATAAATAAATACACTCATTAAACTATTGATATGCTCCACGATGATATTCAGAGTCCCATTTCATAGTTGTTGTATACTTATTTTTCTATTCAGAATAGTAACCAACTATTCTCGTATTGTCTATTGTTTCAGTATACTCTTTAAGTATATAAATTGAATCTTTGATTTTATAATGTTTGCTGCTATTCCATATTCAAAAACATCCATATGTTATATGAGTTAAAATCAATAATGGCAAAGATGAAACAGCCAAAACTAGATTCCTAAAAATATTGCCTAAAAATGTTACAAAAAGTATATATAATTACATATGAATGTATAACGAATAGTATACGTATGAGTGTGATTGCCGTAATGTCACTAATATCGCTACACTAGTCGTGCCTGGTTTAGATTCCTATAAAAGAGTATGTATCATGATGTTATGAGAATCCCCCTTTCCCATATTACATCGAAACCTACTGATATGTATATTAGTCACATATGGGAACCTTGTATACTCTGTATTACATTGGATGCCTTCTCATTAAATAAACTGATATCAAATATAATGTAATAATAAACAATAGTATACAAATTTAACAAATTCAATTATTACTTGGATACTCACCTTACCGTGTTACCATTATTGAACTATTTGCTTATTCTTTAATAAATCTTATGATTCATATTCTTAATAGTAACCATATATAATAACGTAATTATACATGTATATCAAGTGCCTGATTCATTAACTTCTTGAATCAATGTGCACGTAACATATAAGTGTTCTCATCTCCCATATGTTACCTCATCACTTATAATATTACTGTTATTCCACATAGTATGTCCAGCTACATCATATTGTACAGAGTTATACTTTGCATAATACAATCATAAGACACTAATTCAAATATTACATTGCATATTTCATATATCTTTTTAAGAAATATTGATATCAATTATTTGACGATGTAGAATCAACTTCAGATTCATATAAATATATAAAAAAGAGTTTATTATTATTTTTAATTGTAGTTAAATTACCTAGTTAATCCTATTGGAAAGTTAAATCTACATATATTTAATTGAAAAATAACGTATTATATAATATACTTAGTAGTATAGGTATTTATATTAATAGCAAAGTAAATATTATAATAATTGTATATGACATTTTTAATTAATATTGTAATGTATATATTATTATAAATGTATATATATATATTATAACAATTAAGTTATATAAAATATGATGATATATTAACATATATATGTGTAATACATATATGTATATATACATTATAATAATATAGTATTAAATAGTGTTATTATTATTAATAAAATAAAATGTTATATAAAAATGTAAAACATAACGATTATAATTTATAGTATACTAATAAAGTAGTATACTAGAGTATTACATATAATACTAACTCAAGACACATTTTTATATTTTCCTATGAATAGTGTAAACTTATTTTTTGAAGAAATTGATTTTGTAGATGGTTGTAGTGGACAGTATACTGTATACTTATATAGTATAATTAAAGATAATATATATATTATATTATATATAATTATTTACAATACAATATAAATTAAATTCCATATTGAGATAGAGTTATATAAATAATAATAACGTAATACTTATTTATATAATAAGGTATAACCATACATGAATTGACGAAGCGTAAATTTTATTTTTTATAATATTTTTAAATTATTCACTAATATTAAATATATAAAATTGTATTAGATATTTAAATTATTAAATACTTATTAATTATTATTAATAATGGTGATTTTATACGTTATGTGCTTTTTTAAACGCTTGTATTTTGTATTATTATATCGTTTTATATTCCAATTTTTTACATATTTATTATAACATATTTAACTTACACAATTTATATTAATATTTATTTTTTTAATTTCAATTTAATATCACAAATATAGTTGCACCTGCCCTTAACTCAAATAATAATATTAATAATTATGTAAATAATAGGTCTTGTAGGTGCTATAAATAAATCCTACTACTATTTTATAAAATAAAAATGTAAATAAAATTACTTTTTATTTTAATATTAATATTATAAATATATATTTTCTAATAATTTATTTAGTATCTATTAATTAATTTAGTTGCCTATTTATGTATCATAAATATTATAATACGGATGAATTATATATATATATATATATATATATATATATATCATTCGAATCTAAACCACATGTGGTGCACGCTCTAAATATTATATATAACTATAGTTTTAAAGAATAACTAATTTATTAATTTGAATTTAAAATATCCATACGTGAATTAAAAAATGTACACACTTAGTTCATTATTTTGTATTAAATCTATTTTCTATTGAATTTGTTGTTTAAATCGAAAGTAAATAACAATTTATACGATGAATATCATATCAGGAAATCTTTATGTTAACCAATGAATGAATATTTAGTTTATTTCATTTTAATAATAATATAATGATATTGATTTATTGAAATGTATTGAATACAATACAAATAGCGGATACAAATGGATCCCTCAAGAAGTCATAGACTTGTACATGTTATAAATAACTGTGAGGGGTCCCGGACAATACAATACAAATAGTAACATTTTGTGTCTTGTGTTTTGATGTATTGTTTATTGTGTTCTTGATAAACACAAGAGAAAAAATCAATAAATGTCATTGTATTGATTTTGTAATCGAACTTAACTACATTTAATTAAAAACAACAACATTAAATTTTGTATTTAATATTTGAGAAGGACTGTATTTCATAATAATAAATGTTGTTGATTAAAAATTAATATTCATATATATATATATATATATATATATAAATATATATCGATAATATAAATACATATTAAAAATAAATCAATTCAAATTATAATTTAAAATGTGGGTTTGTATAACAGAAATAATATCCTGTATATATATACTACTTTAATTTGTATCAAATGTATGCTAATATGTATATTAGCATACAGTTAGTATATATATATATATATATATAATATAGAGTTGTGTTTATATTATAATCCGGGTAAAGTTAGTGTTGTTGTTATTACTAAATGTATTGTTTCGCACTCCCCTAATCCCCTAATTCCGCACGGCAACCCGGCCGTTATAAATCTCAATTCGTTACGCAGCCTCCGCGCCGCGAGTTTTATAGTAACGCATCTTTACCTGAAACAAAAGAACGCGGCGCGCGCGTCCTCTATCTAGTTCAGTGAATCATCGGCGCGCAATGGCCGTCGTCGACGCATTGACTACCGCAACGCGAGGCCGGCATCTTGGACGCCACGGTTTTCTACGTAGCTCTCGAGAGATCGACCATAGAGATCGTACGCACACACACGGACCACTACGCACACAGTAGTATAGACCTGTGCATGTCGCGAACAACGGGATACCCTGCGCGTAGAACTTTATTCGACGCGATCGCCAGTTCAGTTAAGAAGTAGACCGCACCGAACGGAGTCCACTATTGTGATTGAGGTTATTACCCGGTAGCCTATAGCGTAGTGTAACTCGATGTCGGTACGTATAGTTAGCGATATCCAGTTATACTTTATTGTTATTAGTATCTACATCGGTTAAATATATTATTATAATTATAAATGTTTATTCAATATTAATTAAATTATATGCGCAAATATTATATATAAACTTAATTAACACATATATATACGCATATAGTATGAATATATATATATATATATATATATATAATATCAAATATGTATATGATATTAAATATATTATTGTATTATTGCGTGGAATACAATTGTATAAATAGATAATATTTTAGTAAAATTAAATTTATTATATGCATATATATATAAATGTGTGTATGTGTGTGTGTGTGTTTATAATGTCAGCATTAATATCCACATTAAAATATGAAATATAACTATCGGTAGTATATCACGTAAACGGAAGTCATTAATGCGGATATATATGTATGATCATATCGATCAACTAACCCCTACTGTAACCCCTACTGTAACCCCCACTGTAACCCCCATTGTAATATTGAATAGCTAAGCGATATGTCTATAGATGTAGTATTTCGTGAACTACGAAATGTTTAAATAATTAAAATGTAACGTCTAAAATTAAATGTATTATTATAATTAATTTGAAACTAAAACCTAAATATATCAGTGTACATCAAACAAAACGTGTATTCAATGTATATCGTCGCGCGATATTACATCGTCATATATCGGTCATCTATAGATGACCTATATTAATACTCCATATTGGATTGGCTCGCTAATGGGTTACCTCCTTATACGGTGATGTAATAAGAGATACGCGGCGCTTGTGTATGTAATAGCTCTGATATAGAACACAGTATATTGTCAATAATAATGTATGATATTTCAATAAACAAATAGAAATGTATACGTGACCTATTTAGTAAATAATGTTCATTTATGTATATTATTTATGTCTTCATTTACATATTCTATCAGTGAATGTAGCTAATATAATTAATATTGTTAGATTAAATTAATATATGTATATATAGTTATATGCATTCATACATACATACATACATAAATACATACATACATACATACATACATACATAGATACATACATACACATAATGGGAAACTATGAAATAAATAAGTGTATATCTAGATTACAATTATATTTAGTAAACAAAATGTTGAATACAGACAAATATGAATTTTCTTTATTCAACAATTATAAATATCCATAATAAATATCTAAATAATAAATATCTTACTATAACATATTATTTAGGTATAAAACCTATATATATATATAAAGCACTCATATATAGTATACTAAATATATATAGACATATCTAGTAAATCAGTAAATAATATTACTTTACATAGTTGACAAATTCTTCAAATGTATACAATTTAATGTATGTATTGTTGATATTGTCTAACTGAATGTAACTGAATTCCATCTGATATATAGTAACATTTCATCGATAGAATTTTAGTTTAATTATTTACAAATTCTAAATAAACTATATATAAACTTAATGTAAAACATTTATAATATTAATTTTATTATAATTTGATCAACATTATGATTTATTTATATCGTATAAATGGTAATAATAATTAATATTATGACTAGTTATTAAAGTATATATATATATATATATATATATATATATATATATATATGTATATATGTATATATATACTTTCATGTATACCTTTACACTTTCAAAATACCAATCACATCAGCGATATAATGAAGTAACAATGCAATAACAATATCATAGCATACGTATATAGTTCATACAATACGAATACTATGATATATTTAAGTTGCGAATGAGCGGCGTACAAGCTTACAATGAAACACTTTCCCCTTCGCTATTTATTTACATGATAGATTAACTCCGCGGTTCTACGCCAGTATACGGTATAGACTACTCTAGTTTTACGTCGTGCACTGAATCGGTGTGTACAATGTGTACCGTGTATACATTGTATACGATATACGGTTGTACAGTGTATAATGTACAGTGTATAATGCTCGGCATCACTGCACACCGTTCACATATAACCGGTTTCCACGAATGCATTGCGTACGGTACACGTCTATTAATTATACTACTACTACATTTCTTTCACAGTCGATTAGGTGGATGCAAAATTCCCATTCTTCCCTTTGCAGTATACCCTGGCGAACGACGTAAAAAGTAACGCTTTTTTTATGTATTATGTAATATGTTCACAAAATATCAATTCAATAGTATACTAGATGTCTATGGATATCTAAGCATTTTTCCATGTGTAATAGTAATGGTCTATTATGCCGTGTATACGTGTATGCTATCGTACTAAATGAATTTAAATTCATATACGGTATATATATACCGTATATGTAATATAGTATATACTATGTATATTGTATCCGAAATATAAACTAGAATTATAAATCTAAAATATGAATATAATTTCATTATTTATTCTCCAGCGCGGAATCCTCTCCTTATTATATAACGGAAACATATCTAGTACACGTTACCTAATGGCCATTACTATCTTTCATTTGTACCACTGATCTAAATAGAGAGATCACGTGATAACCACACCACACACACCAGTATTATTAATCCATCACGGAAACATATTTATTTGCCAATTGTGTGTTATGTAACGGAGGAATTTAATTATGTAATACTGGTTTACTGTGCACAATATTCATGAACATTTAGATTAATATATATATATATATATAATCATATAATATAACCACCATTTTATTTGTGAATTCATTTAAATTTACTGAAACCATCTTAATTAAAATTATTTAAATTACGATATATAATGCAATTTATATGATATATGAAATGTCATTTCATACAATGATTATACATTTCATATTTAATTAATTTCCTTTCAGAAAAAATATAAAAACATTCAAACAATATACCCTGGTAATATACCATGAATATTGATATATTGATCATGCGATAATACTATAAACCAATACAGGATATACATCTATAAAGTATATATCATATAGTGTACACTGTACATGTATACATACTATAATATACATGTATATATATATATATATACTATAATATCCTATATGTGAAACCACATTGCAATCATTTTATTTTAATATAAATGTATATTAAAATAAAATCAATATATTTTATTTTAGTTTATTTTATTAAGAATACACAATTTATAAAACTATAATATTAATGACTGTTTTATTATTATATAAAATCAATACAATTATATCACATTTAAAATATTCCCCTACAAATATTATGTAAATATTATTTTCTAGGCATCTAGAACCAATCGTTTTTTTTTACAGTATTTAATGAATCACTATTCATTTTTAATATCGAAATCTATAAATATCATACAATATTTATTATCGAATTATATCGATGATTATTACACAATTCATCACGGTGACTTTAATATATACATTTTAACTTAATTGTATTATTTGCTAGACGTATATTTTATATAAATATTAATAAATGTATATTGATCCTATTTGAATATCATGTTTATTAATCTGAGTCACATGTCACTAATTCAGATGGTTATGCAATATGCAGTATTGATTAATAGCGGTAAAACTTTTAAATATATATATATATATATATATATATATATATATATATATACATATATATTACCTATTACTAAGAGGTACTAGTAATAATAGGTAATTAGTAATATGTCTACAACGCACCTATGCATCCACTAGAACTATACCAATTAATATTAATATAAAAAGTACTATAAGTACTGTATATATATATATATATATATATAAATATATTATAATCATTACAATATTATAATGTTGTGAATATATACTCATATATACATATATATCATATGCTTGCAACAAACAGCACTCGCACTAAGCCTATAAGGTTCTAGAATGATGTATCTCCATTATGACGTAATAAAGGTCAATAATCCTCCTCTATATCACCCTGTATACGTTAGATGGTAGTCTAAATCAGCTTGTTTACCTATTCGAATTGACCACTGCTGACCACTACTGACCACTACTGACCACTACTGACCAATACTGACCACTACTGACCAATACTGACCACTATTGACCACTATTGACCACTATTGACCACTATTGACCACTACTGACCACTACTGACCACTATCGGTATGACATAACTTCAACCGGTTAGGTCATCATCGGTCTAGTGACCTCGATGAATGGGGCGCCCCCTATACAGTTAAGCGATGCCTACAATGTAAACAATGCGAGTCACCACCACGCCGGTGGTGTGTGTGCGTGCCTCCTTTGTCTGATTCACCCGCCGCACACGTGATTCTCACAACGAGGCCGCACACTACGTGTACCGGATGGATTAGTCGCAGCTGACCGCCGCTTTGTTTTCGTTACGTTATTGTGTAACCGAGAGAGCGAGCGAGAGAGATGAAGCGATAAAACCCTCATCTCCCCCCCCCCTAATCTCCCCCTGCCTGCCTATCGCTATACCTACCCCTATAAACACGGGCTCTCTCTGACGTAGTATCACATGTAGGTGATGGGTCTACGCTATACATCCAACAATGTGTCCATTGTGTGTGGTCTGCTTCACACGTAGGTGTTAATAGCATACTATTTATATGCATATATATATATGCATATATATATATATATATATATATATATATATATATATTTGTATATATATGTATAATATTCACATGTGTATATATGCTTATAAATACTGTACCATATATACGTGTATGCATGTATACATATGCGCTTGCCTGTATACATACGAATGTGTGTTGTTTACACGCGTTTCACGTAATCTCTTCATTGTTCCCTGTATCCCTTCACATGTCCACCGCGCTACAGGTATGACGTCATATTATGTAACTATTATACAGTGTATAGTATACAGTGTATATAGTATACACGTACGTTTTAAACGCACATCGTGTTACATAACTTCGATATAATGACTTACTTACTTACTTACTTGACTTAAATTCGTAGGATTAGCGTCCCTTTGCTTTCCACGTGAATACATAGTTTCCGAAGGCATATCGTCGTTTGGCTCGTCTCTCTCTATTTAATAGTGACTCATCGCACTGTTTATGCCATCAGACCATCTTTTAACGATATAGTATGCCAGATTATACTCTAATATAGCGTATATAATACTATAATATAGCAACACTGTAGCGTTTCTAATGCGTTTATCGTACGCTAATATCCCGGTGTACTACTATGTATCTTATTATACAGCTGTGCAATAATATAACTATATTACAGCGTATAGTGTTACTTCTCCTATCGTTGATTAACGATTACTAATGAACGCTGCCACCGTTTACCTGAAGGTATCGATTGCATTGATTGCGCGTAATTGCGATGTAGCGTGAAGTCTGTGAAACGCGTTCACTCCGCTCTTGCGTTCACTCCGATATCTCGTAACATCGCGTTCACTCCGCTCTTGCGTTCACTCCGATATTACGTAATAACGCGTTCACTCCTCTATTGCGTAATAACGCGTTCACTCCGCTCTTACGTAACTAACTACCTCGCGCATGCGTGAACTGCTGCGGTTAGCCTCATTCTTAGCTATGTCCGGTGATAACTAGGTGAACGTACTTAGTACTATAGTTCTAAATACAACCTATAGGTTGTACGCAGGGCCGGCTCAAGGGGGGGGCAAACCGGGCAATTGCCCGGGGCCCAACATTTTGGGGGGCCCATAAATTATTTAAGAAACATTTTTTTACTATTTATTAAAAAAAAATATTTATAAACAGTATTTGTATACATTCTATTTTCTTATATACTATTAATTTTAATTAAACAAATAAAAATAATATAATAAATTAATTAAATATGAGTTATTTAGACATATGAGAAAAGTGAATTTTACAAAAATTTCAAAATTATCATGAAGATATTATGGTAACACGTAAATGAATATGTTGGAGCACATGCTAATAGTGAACACCATATACTACCTCGCAGATATCAGAATATCAGATGAAATACTATGAAACGAATTGATAAATATTTGATTGATAAACCGGGAAGTGATTAATGATACTAGATACATGTATTAAAGGATTATTAACCACTACATCGAGAAAAAAATATATATTAACGTTTTTTTTATTAAAATTAAAATGATTCAGATATATGTTAACTATAATTTCTGACATATTTAAAGAATTATATTGATTATAAATTACGAAAAAACGGTATTTTATATAGATGTATAATAGTAATTAAGACTAATAAAATATCTTTTCAAAATTATTTTTCTCAAAATAATTAAATTTTCTCTATCTACGCGGGCGTATTAAAAAAATATGTGTCTTGTTATAGTGTATATATTATTATATTTTGTAGTGTATATATATAGGTATCAGTGTTCATTCTAGAGCTACCCAGATACCCAAATTGGGCAGTGCCCTAATTTTGTGGGTAGCTGCCCTAAATATATGATTATATGGATTAAGTTTAATTATTAAGTTATTATTAATATAATTAATATCATGAATTAAAAGTGTTATATCTCTAATTATAGGAATATATTATTTAATAAATGTCAGTTTTCCAATGAATATTTATAAAATGACTATTAAATGTGTTATTATTATTCTATTATTATTTAAGTAATACAATAATGAAGAATTTATTATTTAATAAATAGCATATTTTTAATAATTATTTACATAATGGCGATTAAATGTATTATTATTTAAGTATTACAATATTGAAGAATTTATTATTTAATAAATGGCAGATTTTCAATAAATATTTATAAAATGGCGATTAAATGCATTATTATTATTCTATTATTATTTAAGTATTAAAATAATGGAGAATATGAATAACTACTTTCATACATAGATATTGAGTGAGGACCTCACTCTAATGTCTATGCTTTCATAACATTAGGATAAATTCATTATTTTTCAAATAATGGCGAATATATACTATTTTCCCTTTATATCTGTTTGATATTTTATATAAACAAACAATTTAGATTCAAATATAAATTAAATATGAAATATGATAATAAACTGTTTGAACTATATTTAGAATAATCTATTTTAGATTGGGTAGCAAATTCACTACCCAAAATGAAAATTGGGTAGCAAACTTTAAATATTGGGTAGTGAATTTGCTACCAATTTATATTTATAATGATATATGAAAATTAATTCAATAATTATTTTTATTCCAATTATTTTTTTCCCAATATATATAAATCACATGATTGTTTTATTTAAAATTTGTAATTTTTATATATTTATTTAAAATCATATTTTAAAACGTAATATTAAAGTGATATTGGAGATATTAAAAACCACTAAAATATAAAAATAATGAAACATTTAATCACCAATATTATTAATAAGTTCACTGTTTTTTATATTCATAATAATTACACGGTATACTTTTTAAATTTATTATAATTTAATTTTTAAATTTAAAATTATTATGATATTAATATTCAATATTTAATAATATTATATTATTATATTAATTATCATACTTATCATAATTAGTATTCCTATATATATATAATATATAATGTTTAAAAGATAAAGTCATAAATATCATGTATTATACTAATTATTAGTTAGTATATATATTGAATTTAAAATCAACTATACGGAGTATGTACTGCATGTTGATACATGAGCATGACATATTTTATATTGATTTTATTATGATAAAATTGGTATCACTGGAAAGCTAATTAAATTATATAATACAATTCATATTATGTTTTTTTTAATTTATATTTAAACAAAAGTTATTAACAAAAATGTGCAAATAAATTATTACATTTTAATAATCAATACAATTATAATATACATTCTAATTAATTCTTTATATTATGACATTAAAATATCTTATATAAAGTATATATAATAATGTGTATCAGTATAATATAATAATATTAATATAGATATAGGTATTTTTTACCTAGGTATTTTTGTATATTTTTATATACCTAGTAGGTATTACCTACCTATAAGTATTTTTAAGTATTTATAAGTATGGTATATTATATATCAATATTATAACTTTTAGACTTCATCATTTTAAATAATTTAACTTTTAGACTACCTACTTTTCAATATTATAACATATCGACAACCTAATTTTCAATATTATAAATACTCGACGATAACATTTTTAATATCTAAATATCTCATGAATCAAATGTTGAGGAGATTGAATATAAAAATAAGTATTTGATATCAATGTATTAGAATTACAATTTGTAAATCATTTAATTGTAAACGAATAATAAGTAATCGAATCGAATATTTATTTTGCTATTTATTTACATCTTTAATTCAGAAAGCTACTTAAGCTTTTGTAAGTAACAATTGTTACAGGTTTAAATTGCCTCAGGGTTTAAGCGTCCATCTAATATATCATTTATCATAAATGTATTTATAAATACATGGCAAAATTACCCATATAAAATTACCAATATTTAAATGCCCTATAATAATTTGTTTTTGGTAGCTGCCCTGAAACCTAGAATGAACACTGATAGGTATATATATATATATATATATATATATATATATATATATGTATATAGTTCAATTCAAATATGAGTATTCTGCTTTATAGTTTTTTTTTTAATAATTACCTATTAATGAAATTATGTAAAAAAAAATGTTACTAGAATATTTACATATATAAATTATATTTATATTTATTGAAAAGGATATTATTTATATATATAAAACTAAAGGATTTTTGTGTGTAAGTATCTAACTATAGTTACTACTATAGTAGGCTACTATAGTAGGCTACTTACAAATGAATTATTATATTGACATCACCCTCGTATATCTATTTACATATACACGCCCACAATGACGATATTAAAATGAGAACAGGTGAGATATAAATTATTGAAGAAATACAAATTCAAAATATTATATAGTATATAGTATATCAGTGGACTCAACTCAAGATATATCACATATAGATCAGTTAACAATCGTCATCATATATGCCAAGTAAGGTATGATTATTTAATATGTATTGATGTAAAAATGAGATTGGGAGAAAAGGGATAGGATTTAATCCCTACCTAGAGATTAATTATCACACTGGTAAATATTTAGCTAATGATTTATTAGATTATTTTTTAATAATAATATAAATATAAAAGATTATAGAGCTCAAGATTATGACAATTTCAGCAATATGTCTGGAATATTAAATTAAATGCAATATTTAATAATAAACCATAGTCTATTGGCAATACGGGCACCCTGAGCTGCGCCTTTATTAAATCTAGTTGGGCAAAATACCGTTGAATCAACTACAATTGCAGAAATATTTTTGGTTTCATACCAAATCAATATAGTTTAATTAGCAAACCTAAATATATAATATTTTAACATCTAGATTAAAGAAAGGATATACTATTTTGTATTAAAAGAATTATCGAATATAATATGGTCATCACAATCTATAGCATTATAATACTATAGCATTATAATAACTATAGTGCATTATATTGTGGACTTCCTATTAGTACATAAGTTATATAACTACGATATATATATGATATTATATATGTACTTTACGTAAATTACATTAATAGAGTCAATGTATTTATTCAGTAAAATGCAAGAATTTTATACTTCAATATTATGAAAAACGTGAAGCTAATTACTTTGTAGAATAAAGTAGATCATGAAATTATTGCAATTAGGTTCAATTGAGAAAATAATAGCAGTAATACAAAATATGTATATACTTATTAAATACATAGGCGAGAAAATAAATGATTATGAGGATTTTATTTGAGTATACAAACAAAACAAATTACAAAAGAATTAGTATAATGATATCACTTGATAAAATATTGAATTTACATCATATGCAAGTTCAAAATAACTCTTTTCTACCAATATTTGACAACTTAATTGATAAGTAGGTATATAACATTTTTTAATATATATTATACTGTATTGATATACACCTCAAAGGAATGGATTATCCAAACATTATTATATACAATATATGGTGGGATAGATGTATATACAAATGTAGACATTTTCATCCGAATGTACCTTGTATTTTAATGGCAAATAATTAAACTTGAGAGATAATAGCTTAAGGTTCTCGACACTTAAACTTATAAATAATGTTCTATGACATTTTATGACATAATAAATACTTTTAAGTATGGATACATTATCTTTATAATCAAAGCTAATTAATGAAATTTATAATTAATACATACTACTCATTTTTTAGAGATGAAATCGAGTAATATAAATATTTAATTATACTTATATTATTTTTATTTTTTACTAATTAATTTATTTATTATCTTATACAATATTATATTGCAATGAATGTAAGGGTGAAACTTAATATATATTTCCATCCATGAAGTGAATGAATTCCCCCTCTATATATTATACATATCTTAAAGGGCACATCCTTCATACGGAACATGTAAATATATATGAAAAACTAACATTTATAAAACTCCAAATTTAAAGATTTTAAATATTTGTACATAATTGTATTATGCATAGAATAATAATATAACCTATATCATTTATATATATATATAAATTGAATAGTTATAAATATATTAGTTATTGCTAGAATGACCCTATTAATATGTTATAAAAATTATTATGGGGCCCATGTGTTTTTTTTGCCCGAGGCCCAAAGTATGCTTAAGCCGGCCCTGGTTGTACGTCTATAGTACGTCTTACTATAGTATACTAGGTTGTACTATAGTACGTCTTACTATAGTACTTAGTACTATGTTATACTATAGTACATCTTACTATAGTACTTAGTACTAGGTTGTACTATAGTATGTCTTACTAGGTTGTACTATAGTACATACTTAGTACGTCGTACTAGGTTGTTTCTATACTATTAGCTCGCATCGAAGTAAGCTCACGTTTTCTAACTATTTATATTGTTTTATATATATATATACATTATATATATATATAAAACAATATAAATATATATATTATATATATATATAAATATATTTATATGTATAATATTTTTATATTGCCCAAATGTATACGTATATATATATATATAAACGCACTCATACACACACGCACAAATTCACGTAAAGTTTACTTTATGTATACATATATACACATAATATACGAATACCGTGTATATATAACACATACATATATAATATATATATATGTATATACTATTATTATAATTATCTAAATAACGTGTACAATTAATATCAGAATTACAATACATGATTACCTTTATATAACCTTTATATGACCTTTATATGACCTCTATGAGTTCACGTTCCTCGAGTCATTTCTGGCGTATATTCGTCTTATAATATATTCGTATATATATATATATATATATATTATCAATATGAATATGATATGTATTGTATAATAATATGTGATACAATTGTACTCGCTGAATGATTATGAATATAGTATAACGTGTGTATGTTAAGTCATATAAACATGTATACATGTATACATTAATAGACATTAATAAAAAATGAATAATATTATTTAAATTCAATTATTTGTATATTGTTCGGCAGAGTAATATTTATAAATTAAATTTAACGTGCGTTTGTGTTACGTATGTACATATTAACGAATGCGTATACAGTTATATCGCATTCTAAAAATAGATATTTATGTAGTATTATTTAAGGATGTATTAAATGTGAATTGATTTCTCGAAGGTCGATATATCGATTCACGAAAGCGTCTTATTTTCAGTAGATGCTTCCCGTTCTATAAATAGATATTCTATATTACGCGAGATCTCGTCTCGTTTTTTCTCTCCACTATCACTGAAATTACTCACCGACATTAACAGGTAACAAAGCATGCAACTGGCTTCCGATTTGAAGTCTCTATCTCGTCTGGAACTCGTGCACAACAATGAGAGTATGTCGCCGTCCGAACAATACCTATACAACAACGACAGCGTCAGCACCCCTAACCACGCCCACGACAACTCCCTACCCTACTACTTCATGAAACGTAAACAAAACGAATTCCCGTCGTCACCCGCCACCAGCAAGAAGAAGCAGAGAATCGTCATGAAGGACGGCGAATACAACATCTGTCGTCGCAACATCTCTCAATTTCACAAACACTACATGGCCGATTTGTTCACCACGCTCGTCGACATCAGGTGGCGCTGGAACCTGTTGATATTCTCCACCGCGTTCGTGTCGTCTTGGATCGTGTTCGCCACGATGTGGTGGCTGATCTCCTACGCTCACGATGACCTCGTCAAGGTCAAGGACGCTAACTCCACTCGATGCGTCATCGACGTCTACGATTTCACGACCGCCCTATTGTTCTCCATCGAAACGCAGCACACTATCGGCTACGGAGGCCGCCGTATCACCGAACACTGCCCGTACGCCATCATTGTGATGATGATACAGTGCGTGTGCGGGGTAGCCATTCAGGCTTTAATGACTGGGCTGGTGTTTGCCAAGCTCTCTCGACCTAAGAAGCGAGCCGAGACGATTATCTTCAGTCGGCGAGCGGTGATCTACGAACGAGAAGGTTACCCGTGCCTGGTGATTAGAGTGGGCGACATTCGCAAGTCTAGGATCTTTGAGGCGCACGCTCACGCGATCCTCATTCGAAATCGAGGCAACGACCTCGAACAGAGCGAACTAAACCTGGCGGCCACCGCTAACATCGATGATTCGAACCGCGTCCTGCTGAGCTGGCCTATCGAACTGGTGCACCGTATCGACGAGAGTTCGCCGTTTTACAAGGTCACCGAGAATAGTCTACTGAACGAGCGTTTCGAGATCATTGTCTACCTGGAGGGCGTGGTCGAGTGTACCGGAATGACCACTCAGGCGAGGACTTCGTATCTACCCTGCGAGATATCGTGGGCGGAACGATTTCAACCCCTCGCCTCGTACAATATCGCCAAGTCTCAGTATCAGATTGACTACTCTCTATTCCACCTAACCACGCCCACAAACTCTATCGGTGTCAATCAACTGTCTTCTGATTTCCTGAACATCAGCAAACCTATAATTAACAATAGTGATAACGTAGGCTGTATTCAAAGTGTATAGACGACTATTATGATTATATACGTATACATTTATAACATATGTAAACATATAGTATACATTTATATATATATATATATATATATATATATATATATATATATAACATCGTATATTATTTCTAAGGTATTTACTTGATTAGTATTATATAAGCCATATATTTATTTTATATTTTTACATTACATTTTATTACTCGCGAATAAGAGTTTTTATTATATGGATATACAATATATTTTATTTGCGAATATGATAGAGATTATCATATCATTATATATTATCATCATCATATATATATATACATATACATTATTTTAATAAAATTATACATAAAACACGTGATATCTCTTCATTCAAATAACTATTAAACCATGAGTCTAGTATGACGTAAATTCTTCGTTATATAATATTAAAATATAAAATATATTATAGTTATTAATAACTAATCGTTTAATAATGATATTTATAGATATGATTGGTATTTTGTATATTAGGTATGTGTTAATTTTAACACAATATTAGGTGTATGTGTACGTCATGTAAGATATCTATAATAAGATCATTTCGAAGAAAAACCATATATGATATACATGTATAATATATACAATATACACTGTACACTGTACAGTAGGGTAGACCGTTTTTTAAAGTTGTGCTAGCTCTCTCACAGTAGGTCATAAATGTCATAATAAACATATTTAAGTAGTTTCATCACAAAATATTATATATTGATAAAGCAAAAGCACTTTAATAAATACATATTTGCATTAATTTTACAATGTAAATTTCTATAAATAGAAAACTGTACTTATGTATTTTATTTATTTGTGCAAGTGCGCGTTGTCATAAAAATAAAATATTTGGCAAATACGTGTATAAATATATTATAATATTAATAAAGTCCAAAATTACGTAACAATTTTAAATTAATTAAAACAATTTTTATTTTTTAATTTAATTTATTCGAATATTATTTTGATAAATTATTTTAATTAAGGATCAAACTTTGTTGTGAGCCTATAATTGATATCTACTACGTATAATAAAACAAAATATTTATTTGTCTAACAAAACAATTTTTTTTTGTTATAATGCTCAATAAAATTCATTTTTTGAATAAATATATGCTATCTTTATATCAATACTTATCATTTTATATTCATATAATGATGATCGGCATGTATAATATAATTTTTTTTATTTTATTATTTAATTGATAATTTGTTTTTCGATTTAGAATAAATTTAAAAATTAAATTAAAATTTCCGTAGATCGTAGATTTTTCCTTTCATATATCTGTAATTTAATTTTGTCGTAATTTTCACTGTAAAAATTGTCAATGTAAATTCCTATCTATTTTTGAATATGGTTTTGCTTTCTGAATTTTAGTCTATTTTGTATTATTTCTGGAATGATTAAAAGGAGTTATTCCGAGCGAGCTGTCACTTTTCTATGAAGGCAACTAACAAAGTTACCAAAACGGTCTACCCTATTGTACCGTTACTAGCGTACAATGTATACAAAATGTACCTACAAATTACATTGTACACTGTACACTAAGACGGTTCGGCTCGGTACATTTTGTATGTATATTGTCTTTTCATTTGTATAATTGTTATGTTGTATAGGTAGTATTCTACATGCGGCAGATCTTTTAAAAATATCTATACATATTTGTATATAGAAAAAATACCGCTATTTCCTATATTGAAATCATGTGACAATTACATTAAAAATAATTAATTTTCAAATTTGTACTTCATTTTGTATTATAGGACCTACTTATAACCTTCGTAATAATACACCTTTTTATATTTTATATAACCCCAAACCATTTACTAAACGACAAATACCCACATATAGATAAAATCGGCTAATCTTACTGATATAAATAATAACTATAAAGTTATTCAAATATGGTATATATATATATATATATATATATCCTTACCTATAGGTAGGGGAAAAAAGCGAATACGGACAGTGCCAGAATATAGATACTCTCGTTATCTCAGAAATCATAAATCATATAAAAAATTGTTAATGAATAAAATATCCATTATTATATAAATAGTCTAAAAAAGTATTTTTTATTTTTTAATTATTCAAAATATTGCTGATATATCCAATAAACTGATTTTTTTATTACGATTTTAAATTTATGAAAAACATTTTTAACTTAAAACCTTCTCAAGAATATATAAATGTATCGATATAAAATATAACACTATATTATTAAAAAATAAAGCATTCTAAAAATTATATATAATTTCTATATTTGTTATGAAATATTCATTAATTTATAAGCATATATCTAGAGGTCATATAAGTCCATAATACGGACACCCTATGCCAAATCAGCACACAGCGTATGAACTATTCATATTTTCATAAAAATCGCGAACGTTATAATATTAATACCACTAATAAAGATAAATCTAAAATTGTTATTATTTAGATACTTAAATTGAATTATTAATTAAAAAAATAATACAAATAAATAAATTATCAACCAATTAAAGAAGAATAAATTATTCATAAAATTAATTATAAATAATGTAATTTTAATTTGTCTGATTGATTCATCAATACTATATAGTTTATCTAGTGGTATATAGGGTGTCCGTATTATAACACAGGGTGTGAGTATTCGGACATGGGTACCGAATACGGACACTATCGTTATCAATAGAAAATAAGATAACATTTAAAAATCACAATAATATCTATAATCATATAATATTAATATATTGTAATTGTTGAATAAAATAATAAGTCATACAATTTTAAGACCATTTATTGTTAAAGTGTCCGTATTAGGTTACTTTCCCCTGCTAGAATGAGATTTTATATATTGATTTTATTATAATAAAATGTGTATCTTTGGAAAGCTTATCAAATTCTAAAATAGATGTCATATCTTAGTATTTTTAATTTATATTAAAAAAAAGTTATGACGATAATTGTGCACAACAAATTGTAAATGTTGTATATAGAAATTATGAATATTTTAATTTATTTATAATACATATTCATTCAATAATGATTATTTTATAATTAAATTAACAGAATATATTTATTATATATAGCTATATACATATGTATAGAAATAACCAATTTATCAGCATCTGTCCATATTGAAAAATGGTATGTTTTTTAAATAATATTTTATGTATCTAAAATTAATATAATTTATATTTTTAAAAAGCTCTTTAAATTCTATAATATAAGTTATATCTTGGTTTTTACAAATTTACAAAAGAAAAAAAGTATAGTACAAACCATTAATTTATAATTTATAAAAAAAATAAGATAAGACGTGAAATATATTTTTTTAATTTCTAACCCTATTATATAAATCTAAAACCATATTATAAATCCAGTCGATTACAAATAAAATTTGTAATAATTCATAACATTTTTTTTTTCAAATATAAATTTTTCATATTTGTACATTAAAATACTGAATAAATAACCATATTGTATATTATACATTAATGTTGTTGTATTAATGTCATGTAATAGTACACTGATATACTTATGTATATATATTTATGTTTATATTTTATTATAAATAAATTTTGTTAATTAAGATAATTTGTATTTTCCACAATTTCCAGGAAATTTCCTAGATAATCGAAAAAAAAATATTATACACATTTTATCTTATACAAAAATATATAATTTAAACTATACTTACAGATATAACTACACAAAAATGTTAATGATGATAAATCGAAGTTTCATAATAAAATCATCTTCCATCCTTGTTAAAATTCCTATCTCTTCATGTTAAACTTTAATGAGGTGAAGCATCTCCAATAATTAATTTTTTTAATTTTTTTTTTGTATTAAATTATTATGTTATCTAATTCATACAAAAATAAATAATGCAATATTTATTTTTAAACATTACCGAGCCGAACAGGCTTACTGTACACTGTACAGTGTACAGTGTACAATATGTAAAATACACTGTATTAATAAACGTATACGTTCTTATATATAAGAATACGCGTATGAAATGTTAAATTTAACTCATAAATCTTATATCTTATAACATTTGTAAAATAAGTAAATCAATTTGACTTGTTATTCATCTTTAAAATCTACTACCTTTAATCGATCAAATGTATGCTATAAATAAAATAATCAATTTTTCATAAATAAATTTATATTTATAGGTTTTTTTTTATAATCAAATGAATTTTATTTTAAATTCTATATACATGCCTAACATTATAATATATAGTATAGAATAATATATAAAAATCGTTACAATTTATGTATTAATTAAATAATCTATTTATCATAAATAAATTTATATTTATAGGTTTTTTATATACAAATGAATTTTATATGTTTATCTAAAATTATATTGTGAATATACTTTCAATGGTATTGAATAATATATAAAAATCGATTTTCGATGTTATTTATAAATATCCTATATATTTTCGAAAATGTTGTTTTTTAATTTATAATATTATTTTGTATACTTTACCTACAAACTATTGGGATATAAATTTGTTAAATATAATTTTATTTATTATACTTTATCTAAAAACTATTGGGATATAAATTTGTTAAATATAATTCCAAGTTGGAATTTCCAACAATTGGTAAAAAATAGTTTATATATTAATATGAATATATGAGATAATTAATAATATTTGGGATACACTAAATATAAAAATAGATATTTAAAGTAATATCTAATGTTTGATTAAAGTATTTTAAATAGTGGTATACTACTACTACTACTACTACTACTACTACTACTACTACTACTACTACTACTACTACTACTACTACTACTACTACTACTACTACTACTACTACTACTACTACTACTACTACTACTACTACTACTACTACTACTACTACTACTACTACTACTACTACTACTACTACTACTACTACTACTACTACTACTACTACTACTACTACTACTACTACTACTACTACTACTACTACTACTACTACTACTACTACTACTACTACTACTACTACTACTACTACTACTACTACTACTACTACTACTACTACTACTACTACTACTACTACTACTACTACTACTACTACTACTACTACTACTACTACTACTACTACTACTACTACTACTACTACTACTACTACTACTACTACTACTACTACTACTACTACTACTACTACTACTACTACTACTACTACTACTACTACTACTACTACTACTACTACTACTACTACTACTACACCTACTACTACTACTACTACTACTACTACTACTACTACTACTACTACTACTACTACTACTACTACTACTACTACTACTACTGCTGCTGCTACTACTACTACTACTACCACTACTACTACTACTACTACTACTACTACTACTACTACTACTACTACTACTACTACTACTACTACTGCCACCTACTAGCGCCACCTACTGCTGAAGTTGTATGTACCACGTGACATCTACTAAACACACACACATCACGTGATGTATGATCGTTGCGAACACGCGGCGAATAGCGGAACTACTAAGATGATTAATCACCGCATTACGTCATAGCCGGATGAGCTCGCATCTTTATCTCCAGTCCGGAGTTACGTAATGATTTCTGGGTAATCGATGACGATCCAGCTAGAGAGAGAGAGATGATAACGACGACCACGAAGTATCCTCATCACGTAGTATTATAGTTATTAGTATTAATTATTAATTACTATCGACCGCCGTGAAATAAGCGCGCTGGCCGTGGAATCTCGCGGAATCTCGCCGAATATCGATACGTATTGATTGACAGCGGTGGGTTGTAAACGAAACGGTTCCATCCAGCCGATGTATACTAAAGATGGTCATTGACATAATGTGTCCATCGTATCGTAATAACCCACTGTAAGTATAAAACACTATATCTATACTATAAATAGATATCCTATTAATAATGTTTATTTCGAATTTTGTAATAATAAAGGTTGTAATGTTTTGTAAAGGTTGCGACGACCATTCTGAAGTTAACACATAGGATAGTGTATACATGTATACATCATGTAGGACATTGTATATTGTACAATAGACATTATAAATGTAATGTCGTATTGGCATCGCTAAATATCGAAAGTTAACCGCGAAAGTTTTGAAAGTTTCGAAATATTTATGTACACTATATATTGTACAATGTAAACTGTACACTCTACATTGTACAATGTACATTGTACAGTGTACAGTGTACATTGTGTACAGTATAGATTGTACGATCTAGTTACATACCAACACGGCTACGTGTGATGCTTGAGTGCGATGTATCCTGGTATAGGCATGATCACATACCTCTCTAGAACAGTGGTAATATAACTGGGTCACATGTGATTATTGTACGGGGTCATAGGTGTTGTATTGGGTTCGACTTCGGCAATATCTATTCTACACGTTTACATCGATGACGTATACCTATGAAGTATATATATACTTGTCAGATAGGGTTTAGATGTATATATACTTGTTAGACAGGGTTTAGATGTGTATATATAATCGGTATTGTATACAGGTGCCTAATAGCCCCATTACATCGTCCTCCACATATAGCGTCCTCCACATATAGCGTCCAACCTAAATAATGTGTTATAACATCCGAGATCAGATGTAACAACTGTATGTTATAATGTAATTATAGTTACTATATATATATATATATATATATATATATATATATATATACATTAGTTGTAAATTCAGGCGTGCCATTTACAAATTATCACTTTAAATGGGTGTTAAGAAGCCACTCTTACACACATACACACGCGCACATTCGCGCGCGCGTTCCCGGAACTAGGCGCGTTGTACTATGGGTATCGTATTGCCCCCTGGCGGGAAGTGTATTCATTAGCGCCGATAATCGACTGCGGCTCTCTCTCTCCGCGCTATTGTATACAAGTGGCTACCTAATCCGCGCGCTATTGTATACAAGTGGCTACCTAATCCGCACGCTAATCACCCGCGCGTGTGGGGGCGCGCGATCACTAAACCCGCTAACAATAGGAACAATAGTCTGGTGCGGTACCGGAGACCGCTGTGGTCTGAGCCGATGTAGGTCGGATAGTTACGTAACTTTACGAGGTCCTACAACGGTAATTCTCGATGGTCTGACTCGATGGTCAGATACGATAGTCAGATATATTGTGTCCGCAGTTAACCGTAATACTATTAACAGCAGAGCGGAGGCGTATAAGTACAATTAAATATATATATATATATATATATATATATATATATATATATATATATATATATATAATGAATTCTATGCATAGAGCGTGCGCTATTTGGAGAACTATGATAGCTCTAAGGCAACACAATACGTCACTAGTGCGAAGTAATATCGATTCTATGTTATACGTATATATATAGCTAATATTTAAGTAGGTTATATATATATAAGTAGTATATGTATACATGTATAAGTAGTATATGTATATATTTAATATTAATTAAAAATGAAAAAATATTATTAACAACATTATAATTTAACAATATTCGTATGTAAAGGTGCACGAATTTGCGGATATTGCCAAATTATTTTGTTTCTTTGCCATAGAGTAAGAATTATTATATACTAACCTAATATGAATATATATATATATATATATATATATATATATTAATTTACACTCATTTAATATACGTCAATTAATATATAGATTATATAGTAACTTACTATTAGTAAGATATTAAATAGTATTAATAAATATTAAAAAATAAAATAATTATTACAATAAACCCCTGAAACCGATTACATATCGAGACAACTTATATATATATATATATATATATATATATATATATGTGTGTGTGTGTGTGTGTATGTGTTTTAATGTATTTTAAATGAAATCATATTTTTTTTATAAATTAAATTGTAAAGATATGTTGACTATAATACTATTATAATGTAATTCGTATATTATTGATTGTATCTTATATTCGTAATAGTAATGACCAGGGCCGGCTTAAGGGGGGGGCAAACCGGGCAATTGCCCGGGGCCCCACATTTTGAGGGGCCCATGAATTATTTGAGAAACATTTTTTTTACTATTTATATAAAAAAAAAATTGTTTAACTGTATTTTTCTTATATATTATTAATTCTAATTAAATAATATAATAAATTAATTAAATATGAGTCATTTAGGCCTATTTGAAAAGTGAATTTTACAAAAATTTCTAAATTTACACGAAGAAATGGTGGAAACAGGTACATGAAGATGTTGGAGCACATGCTAATAGTGATAACCATAGATCATATCACACATCCCTGCTTGTCAGATAAAATAGTATGAAACGGATTGATAAATAATTGTTTGTTAAACTAGAAAGTGATAAATGATAAACGTATTAAGGGAATATTAACCATAGTTGAATCTTAACAGTTCTATAATTAGTTTAAGAAAAAAAGTATACTTTTTTATATTAAAATTAAATATGAGATATATATATTAAGATATATTTGAACTATGATTTCTGATATTTGTAAAGGATTATATTGATTATAAATTACAAAAAAAGCGATATTCTATATAGATTTATAATTTTTATAGTAATTAAAAATAATTAGATATCTAAAATATCTAATATCTAAATATCTAAAATATATATTTTCCAAATAAATGTTATCAAAAGAATTAATTTTCTCTATCTACTTCTCTAAATATTTAGCTAACAATTTAGTAGATTTTTTTTTAAATAATAATATAATTATAATAGATTATAGAGCTCAAAGTTATGCAAAATCCAGCAATATGTCTTGAATATTCAATAAAATGAAAGATATCATAATATACCATAGTCCATTGTCAATATGGATACCCATATCTGCGCTGTGCATTCTTTAAATTTGGTTGGGCAAAATGCCGTTGAATCTTCAACAATTGTAGCAATATTAATTGCTTTCATCCCAAATAAATATAATTTATTTAGCCAAACTAAATAAAGAATATATTAACATCTATATTAAGAAGAATAGAATATGTTTTATTAAAAGTATTTTCGAATATAATATGGTTTTCACAAGCAGATTTTATTAGAGCAGTATCTTGTGGATTTCTCAAAATTACATAATTTAGGTTATCTGATATTATATATGTTAAAATATTACTAAAATAACATTACTAGATCTAGTAATGTTATTTTGACTCGAGTCAACATATTTCAATAAAATGCAAGATTTTGAGACTTCAATATTATGAAAACCGTGGAGCTAATTTCTTTGTAGACTAAAGTCGATCAGAAAAGTATTGCAAATATATGTAAAAATATTGATACACTCTCTAAATATATATATATATATATATATATATTCACCTATAGGCGAGAAAATAAATGATTATGAGGAGTTGATTAGAGTATACAAACAAATTACAAAATAATTAGTATAATGATAACATATGATAAAATTAGTGAATTTATATCATATAAGAAGTTAAAAATGACTATTTTCTAACAATAGTTGACAAATTAATTGATATATACTTATAAGCCTAAGGCTTATAAGTATATAGGAAATACTAAAAAAGATAATCATGTAGTTATTACTAATTATATAAATAATATGTATATATATATCATCTGACATCAGCAATTAAGATGATTAGTATATAAGATAATTCAGTATTAAACATATATTATACCATATTGATATACACCTCAAAGGAATAGACTAACAAATATTAATATATATATATATATATATATATATATATATATATATATATGATGGGCTAGATATATCCTATTGTTGACATTTTCATCCTAATATATTTAATGGTAAATAATTACACTTGAGAGAGATGCTTCTCTAAACTTATAAATAATTTTCTATGAAATTATCTGACACAATAAAATACTTTCAAGTCTGTAACATTATATTTAGAATCAAAGCTAATTAATTAAATTGATACTGAATAAATAATACTGATTTAGAAGAGGAAATCGAGTAAAATAAATATGTAATCATATCATTTTAACTAATTATATCATTTAACTTACTTTTATCATTTTTATTAATTAATTTGTAAATTATAAAATATTACATTACAATGATTTTAAGTGGGTACCATAATATCTATTTACATCCATAGCGTGAAGCATGCCCCTATATACTATATGCATCTTAAAGTGGGTCTCCTCACGCGATAGGATATATGAAAAAACAATTTTTTTTAAAGATTATAAATATTTTTATATAATTTGATCACGCATAATAGAATAATAATACATCATAATATATATATATATATATATATATATATATATATATATATATATATTTTTATATATAAATAAATTGAAGAGTTATAGATATTAGTTATTTCTAAAATGGCTCATTTAATATGTTATGAAATTCTTATGGGGCCCATAAGTTTTTTTTGCCCGGGGCCCATAGTATGCTTAAGCCGGCCCTGGTAATGACACACTATCGATACATTACCTAGCTATAGTTGTAACATTATTACAATAGCTTTGTAAGACGCGCGCTTGTCTTAATTCATCAGAAATAGTACATCTTGATATTAACGTGGTCGTCCGCCGGTAATCGAGAACCCTTCATCTTACAACACAATAGTGTCGTTCTTAAATAATATATTTGGTTATTTTAATTTCCTAATATAATTGTATTTTTTGTGATAAGAATAATATTAATTTTTAGTTTTAAATACTTCATTTTTTCAAAATATAGTTGTATAGCCTATATGCTAAATAACTTTTCTAGTCATTCTAATGGACGTATATCTTTAGGTATGTGACACGTAACACGTGACATAGTATATGCCATAGATCATGCTATTCTATGCGATGTTTATGAAGAGAGTTAAAGTATAGTTACTTTATAACCTTAAAAGGACTTAAGTAACATTGAATATTAAATATAATCTCATATATAAAACACATTATACTATGTGTATATATATGGTATATGGTAAACGAATAGATGAACATTGCGCTTATTCGATTACCTTGGTCATGCCTAAATTCTTATATTATTATTATTATTATTATATATATATATATATATATATATATATATATCGAATAGGAAATATAATAACCCCGAATGTAATTAAAAGTGTCATGTTATTTAGAGAATGAAGTAAATTTGTTTTTTCAAATTTACAAATTCTAAACATCGAAATATTCTAGTTGAATCGGTCATAGTACTCATTTCCTAGTTTTTCGTACGATACTAGAAAATTAAAAACTAAAATTCTAATTACTTGTGAGGATTCGAATCTTAATGATCCATTCAAATCCACAAACAAAGATTAAAATACTAAAATATAGGACTTCGGGTCCTTCGAATCCAAAAATATAAGTCTTCGAAGCCTTAAAATCCAACTCAATCCTTTAAAAGTATATACAATAAGTAATAGAAAACATTATAGATCCTAAGTTAACAATTAAAATTAATAGCCATAAGATGAAATGACTGATGTTAAAATTAATGTAAATAAATCTATATGAAATAGAGAATTTCTTTAAATACAGCGTACAACAACTATGCAATAATTCCACATATTTAATTTATATGTATTAATATATTAATTAAGTATTATGTAAATCTTTTTAAATACTCGACTCGACTCCATATCAACTATAGTGACTCGATTTCATAAATTGTTAACTCGAATATTTCAGACTCGACTCGACTCCATATCAACTATAGTGACTCGATTTCATAAATTGTTAACTCGAATATTTCAGACTCGACTCGACTCCACATTACTAGGACTCGGCGTGTTGTACAACGCTGCTAGCAAGTGTATCGCATGAAACAAAGGCCTATATTGTCGAGCGTCTATAGTTACCACCGCTACGATATCGAGTTAGTGGGTTATCTTTTAATATGTTATACTTAGGGGCGTTGACACAGGGGGGCGGCGTGGGGGGGATATGCCTCCCCCCACTTTAAAATCTAGGGGGACCTCATATGTATTGGTCCCCCTCACTTCTACCACAGAATGTATTTTGATTGGTTGGTCCCCCCTACATACAAAATCATTCCAGCCCCCCTACCGGCAGCACTCGTTGTAAGTCGTAGTATCGGAATTATGTCCTGTATTGTTATGTCCTTTAATCCATTCTAATCCGTTAGAAGTATGGAGCGTATTTAAGTGCAGCTCTACCGGATATGACGATTGATTACCGACAAAGGGTAATCACGTGGGATGGACGGAATCGCCTAATAAGGGCATCACTGTGAATAGATATATTTAATATATTGACGTGAATATTTATGTTGACGATTCATTTAGATTCAGGACCAGGATTATCGTCTTAATTCTTTGATAATTAGGAATCATTATAAAACGTATTGATAATTTCGATTAATAGCTGAATACATCGTTAAACATGCATCTAATGATATATTTACTATCATCGCCCGAATACGGACACTCTCTGTATCTCAGAAACCATACATAAAAGAAACCATAAATCCTACAAAAAAAATATTTAATGAATAACAAATTATATAAACAATTTTATACATTATATATATACAATTTTATCGATATTAAAAATAATGAATTATTAAAAACTACAGCATTCTAAACATTATATACATAATTTCTATATTGTTATCAAATATTAATTAAGTTATAAGCATATATATAGAGGTCATATAAATCCCTATTACGGACACTATAGATGTCTTAATACAGACACCCATAACCGCAGCGTATGATTTATTCTGATGTTCATAAAAATCACCTGCGTTATAATATTAATACCACCAATGAAGCAAAATCTAAAAATGTTATTATTTATATACTTAACTTATATTATTAATTAATAATTTAATAAAATTAATAAATTAATTACCAATTAAATTATAATAAATTATTCATAAAATTAATTATAAATAATATAATTGTAATTTATCTGAATGATTCATCAATAATATATAGTTGTATATAGGGTGTCCGTATTATAACACAGAGTATCCGTATTCGGACACCCCCGTTATATATTGAATAAAAAATTAATTACAATTTTAAAATCACAATAATATCTATAATCATATAATATTAATATATTGTAATTTTTCAATACAAATATTTAGTCATAACATTTTAAGACCATTTATTGTCAAAGTGTCCGTATTAGGTTACTTTCCCCTATATTAATAATAATATAGTATTATAACAATGTAGCCATATATGGGCATATATGGGCGTATTTGAGTTGGCGGACATCAATAATTGCAATTAAAATATATAAATAATCTCACTCTATAGAGTTAGATTGACGAACGTAACAAGTTATCCGCAGACAATAGTGATTGGTTGAATTTATAATAGTCACGTGGTATTAAAATTAAACACTTGTCACGGCGGCAAGATTAGTAGGTGCATTAATTAGACTCTATTTATAGAAATCTATAGAGCTTATATATATACATGTATATAATGCATTACACTATAAAAAAGAACAATGCGCATTCTATATTGTACAGTGTACAATTATAACATACTATATACAATAAACATTGAACAATGTGTATTATATTGTACAATGCACAATAAGTAATAGCATTATTGTAAATAATTATCGTGATCGGAAAAGGAATTGGAGGATCGGGATCGAGATCGGAGAAAGGATCTGGGAAAGGAATGGGTGATCGAAATCAGGCATAAAGGATATGGTAAAAGAAAAGTATCGTGGTATTGGGATCGCCTATAGAAAAGGTGGCGGTACATATAGAAAAGGGGACGGTACCCATCACTGAAAGTAAGACACTTCGAACACCTGGCGGCGCTTTGGTCTACCAGTAGTAATATAAGGTCACGTGGTTAGCCTATAGTTAGATGTCATTGTAACCGATTTCGCAATAACCGGTGCGGCTTCGTTATATCGAAGTATGGGGAGGCATACATCTTGTTATGTTAATCTATGTATCTGTATTACTAATTATTATAATAATTAGTAATAATAATTAATAATTATTAATTATTATTAATTACAAATTACTACTAAGTATTACTAATTATTACGTATTAGTTAATTTATCAATTAATTGATTTTTATTTAAACAAATATATAATCGAAAATATAAGGTCGAAACATTTAATGACTCAATATTTGTATTCAAAAATTACAATATATTTAAATTATATGATTATATATATTATTATGATTTTAAATTTTAGATAATCTTTTTATTCAATAGATCGGATGTTCATATTCGTTACCCATGTCCGAATACGGGCACCCTGTGTTATAATACAGACACCCAATATACGATAGAATATACAATATATAATTGATGTACCAAAAAGCTAAATTTAATTACTTATAATTAATTTTTTATATAATTTAATATAAGTTAATTAGTAATTAATTTATTAATTTTTATTATTTTATTAATTATTTAATTACAAGTGAAGTATCTAAATAACATGCATAAAACATATTAATAAATTGGTTTTTTTATGAAAATCAGAGTAATTCATACGCTGCCTTCTGATTGGTTATAGGGTATCCGTATTAATACATCAAAAGTGGCCGTATTAGGGATTTATATGACCTCTAGATATATGCTATAACTTAATTAATATTTGATAATAATATAGCAATTATGTATATAATGTTTATAATGGTTTATTTATTAATAATATATTTTTATATTTTATATTAATATATTTCTATATGCTTGAGAATGATTTAGTTTTATTTTTCATAAGTTTAAAAACGTAATAAAAAAATCAGTTTATTTTAATTATTAAAAAATAAAAAAATACTTATTTAGACTATTTATATAATTATGAATTCATTAAACATTTTTTATATTATTTATGATTTCTGAGATACCGAGTGTGTCCGTATTCTAGCACTCTCCGTTATCGGGTAATTTTTCCTAATAGTATTACATTATTAATTAACTATTTTAATTTTATATGATACATTTTAAATATATTACAAGCACAAAATGTTATAAATTAAATACACCAATAGTAATAAAAATACGAATAATAACGTATTCCGATTTTTACAGTAGAACTATAGATGACTATATCAAATATATTTGAAAAATAATAGTTGACTCGGAAATTTGAGATCTATTCGATGCCTAATTATAAAACCATTATTTTATTTTATATATATCTAATGATTTTAGTTTATATAATACTTTTTTTATAGAAAATCACCCATTGTTACTAAGTACTATTACATATTATAAATTATTACTAATTATTATTTATTATTACTAATTATTACTAATTACTACTAATTATTTTTAAGTCTATAGACTATCTATATATATAAAAGTTGTCTATTTATAAAAAATAAAGTTAACTGTTAGTATGGATTATAATCATAATAATTATTTACATCCGGGCTGAACATTCCAACCTATAGATTAGTTGTTTAATTAAAGGATTAATCCTTATATAATTATATACTTAGTATAATATATGGCAAAATAGACTAAATCATAAATAGACTTTATCTAGTATGCTCTTCAATATCAATATTAATGCAATTATTTAAATACGATTCCCTCTAGGGGAAATACCCTAATATGTTAGAGCACCTACACGCCACGCGCTATTATGCTTGATTGAATGTTTGTAATTATACACGTGAAAGGGTATACCCTATTATAATACCATATAAGGTTCCTAAGTGTCACGAGTCATTATCTTGATATGTGGCTAGTGATTTAGAGAGGTGAAAGGTCAATAATACGATATCAATACAAATTAGTAATTTACAGTAAATGGGCGTAACTAATAAGTGGGCGTAACTAATAACGATTATAGCTTATAACTATACTCCTATTATAACTAGTATAGAATTTAAAATGATTATGTTGTATGTGTGCATGGTTTCAATGTTTATTTTGTATACTATACATATCTATATATTATTATTAATATGCGTTGATATTGCATTGTTAACTATTAAGTACACCGCATGCAGGTCATAATAATAGTATAATAACCTCATTATAAGTAATAACCTATAGTTACTGTATGTATTTGTTTATTAAAATTAATAACAGCTTATTTAATATTCGAAATATAACAAGGGTAAATAATATAACCATACAATTTTATATAGAATCCCGTGAGACATTCAATACATATATCCAAAGACTTTTCTCGGGTGGCAACCTTTAATACTTATATTGTTTGTCATTAGTATTTTATTTATTAATTTCCTTCCTGATTATTCTATTTTATGTTATTTTATTATTTGTAATGGTATTTATTGTATTACCTACTTTTATTATTTGTATTTCTATATATACATTTTTTAGAGATAATTCATTATTTATTTAAGTGTCTAAATAAACTTTCAATTTAATTAAATTAGATATAACCAACAACCTATGGGTTAAAAGTGAGTCTATGAAATATAATTATAGGTATTACGTTATACGTGTATGTATCTTATATTCATATACACCATAATTATAATGTCTATGATTATCTGTGGTACCTATCAATATCGATATAGATCTATAAGTATAGATGATTATAATCATTGACTAATTATATATAACCAATGTAATCAATGTGTCTATAAAGAACATATATTTAATTGTGCAGATGGGCATTCGCTAATATTTAGTGAAACATCTAATGTCCGCCATCTTGTGTGTATACCCATATAAGGAGTCACTACTAGGGATCACGTGACTTTTACATTTTCATATTTATTTAAAATGGGAACGTATTTGTTTACATAGAAATTTGAATGTATTTGAGATTTTACTATTAGTATTACAGTAAACTGCCTGTGTGGCTCAGTGGCTAAGGCGTCAGACACACAAGCAGTAGGACACGGGTTCGACCCTCGTCCAGACCATTAATTAATTTTATAAAATGGGTCTTAAAATATTATTTAGAAGTGATATTATATAATTGTGTATAAATAAATGATCGGCTCTCGTTAAAACCATGGATGCCTTAACATGAGAGCGGCTTCGAAGGGATATTAGAGCCATATATGGTTATAAGTGAAAACTTCATCTAAGTTCCTGGATGGGATGAAAGGACTCCACCAAATAAAAATAACAAAAATACTCTATAGGGTATACATATAATTATATACGTATTATAATAATGTAATAGTATATTATATAATATTAATATATAGCTATGTTCACATTATCCATACTTACAAGATGGCTCTATGGATGGTAGGGCCCTATTGACGAATTCATGCCTACCTAATCATATAGCTGTGCAATAAAGCTGTAGATTTGTTATTGTGTATTGGCAGTAGTCACTATGAACTAACTAGTCTCTTTCTAGTCACGATTTCACAGGGGGCGTGTATAATAATGCGGCCCGTAACAATAGATAACTACGTATAACTACTGATAACGATATATAACAATAGATAACAATAGATAACAATATATAACGCCCGGGTAATAATATATAACAATATATAACAGTATAGTACATCATATAACAATAATAACAAGAGATAACACCGTATAACAATATATAACTACAGATATAATAACATATAACGAAAGATAACGAAAAATAGCAATGATATGTATAACAAAAGATAACGACAGGTATGTTTACACAATACTTAATGATGAAGCGAGACAATGGAAGGTTATATTTACATACGTTATCATGACAACGACCTACCTAACAATAAACTACACTAATAATAAACATACGTCTAAATATAAAGATATATATATATAGATAATATATTGATATATATAGATAATAATAGCTTACCTACTTCGGGATATAGCGTACCTATATATGTACCTATTTATAGTGAATCTATATAAGTGCACTATGGTATATAAGCTCTATAATATACGCTCTATAATATAAGCTCTATAATATAATCTCTATAGTATAAGCTCTACGTTATACGTGATATCACTATCTCTTATCTAGAGGTTATTTAGAGAAATATCTAGGTCATCGGCGTAGCATCAACGTTTCCGTGTCAAGAAAAAACAGGCGCGCCTCTCGGAGATAAACAATAAATTCTGGTACACCTAACTACAGCCCGCTGCTCGGGCCGGGCAACCTCGTAGGCTTGTATCACGTGTTCGCTAGTAGACATGTCTACGTATGCGTGTGTGTACGTGTATGTATGCGGGTATGTGTGTTTGTATGTGTGTCTGTATGTGTGTATGTGTGTATGTGTGTGTATGGTGTACATGTGTACTTTAATGTGTACAATAGTGTACGGCGTACAATGTATGTGTGCGCTTATATGATTATGTATGGATGTACTAAGTACAGTGTACTAAGTACATTGTACTAAGTACATTGTATACAATGTACTTAGTACAATGTACTTAGTACATCCAATGTACGTCGTAAATATACAACGTACACTGTACGTTGTACACGAACACATGCAAGCACGTGTTCAGGTATATGTGTGTATATGTTTGTACGTCGTACAATGTACAGTGTACGTGGGTGTGTGGGTGGTTTAATGCCGGTTTAATGCCGGTGTAGGTATGTGTGTACGTGTGTGTGTGCGCGTGTGTGTGCGCGTGATTAATGTTAGCCAATACCCTTATACCCCATACGTTTACGTGAGTGTGCGTAATCTCTGACTCACCCACGTGTATTTATGTATGCGTGTGTATGCGTGTGTATGCGTGTGTATGCGTGTGTATGCGTGTGTATGCGTGTGTATTAACATATAGTCGATGTTTCAAACAGATAGAATAATACCATCACGCACACCCCTCACACACACCCTCACACACCCACACACACACCCCCTACATATACCCTCACACACCCACAGCGTGGGCCCCACACAGCCATACACAGCCACACGCATACTCACGTACTATGTACGTCGTACACACGCCCCCTATTCAGTCACGTGTTATCTCTCGAGACACGCCCACTGCGAATAGTCCACGTGATATGATGATCGGCTACACGTGTACTCGTTGTCTACATTGAGCTGTAATGATAACACCGTGCTTTCTGCGTAGAAGGACATAACCTTGGTGTGGTCACGTGAGAACGGGGGATATTCGCATTTGTTGACAATGGTATTTGGTATTTATTTTAGAAATAAAATATTGGTTTTTAAACCTTATGTTTCTACTTCACATATGTGTAAGGATATATTAAGTTATATATGACTAATAAAATATACTTTTAAAACTTATAAATCATGATATTGTGGCCTTATTTTGTTTTAAGTAACGCATATATATATATATATATATATATATATATATATATATATATATATCTATAATATAGTACACTATATAATATGAAAAATATGAGTTTTTATCAACAAAATTAAATAAAATGTATAAATATATATATTTATATGTGCATATTTTATATAAATATAAAATAAAATAAACCACAATACCCAAACTATTATTTTAATGAGTATTATTGTTGAATTACTAAAAAATAATAAATAAAAATCAATACGAAATATGTTATATGTTTTTTAAAAGTATCCCTATCTTCCCTATCTTTTATATGTATTATATTGAACACTAATCGCACACCTACTGAGGTTGACGTTATGGTATGCATGTATACATGTATAGTATACTATACATGCGTTGAGGAGGCTTATGAGTACCTATACGTGACCTTGAAACACCAAGGTTATGCCCTTACAAAAATAACACGTGGTTTTCTACTACAACGATATACTTCAATACATTGACTGGTGTACTCGAGAGTGATTCGCTATTGCCGGGTACAGATGTACCCGGCATCATTCCATATATGGACAATTCGTAGTTGTTATGAATTGTTAGGTACCAGGACACAATCATTAAATTAAATAACAGATGAAATAACAGGAAAATATTCATAATATTACAAATAACAGCCCAGTAAGTAAAGTAATCAGTGATAGTGGTTAGATTATAGTTTGATCATCATCATGATGTGTGATTAACTGATCACAATACGATTACAATCATATTACAATCATTGATAAGCAACTATGCTTTGATTACGAACTACACTTCTAAATCATTGACTGTAATACGATTGTAATCAATGATTGTTAACTGATCACTAACATAGATTCACGATCAGTTGGTAATCATTGATTGTAATACGATTGTAATCAATGATTGTTAACTGATCACTAACATAGATTCACGATCAGTTGGTAATCATTGATTGTAATACGATTGTAATCAATGATTGTTAACTGATCACTAACATAGATTCACGATCAGTTGGTAATCATTGATTGTAATACGATTGTAATCGAATCAAAATCTGTGATCGTAATTAATACATAGCCCATGATTGTAATCTGATTACTTGTTGGATTGTAATCTGATTACGATCTTTGATTAATTTACTTACTGGGACGAACAATAATACCAAGAAAAATAACAGATATATAATAATTGTATTCGTTTTGGTTTATACTCAACTGATTATCTAGTTATATAAATTATACATTTTACATATAGGCAATTGTATATTGTTATTGTTATTGTTATTGTTATTGTTATTTTTATTTGGTGGAGTCCTTTCATCCCATCCAGGAACTTAGATGAAGTTTTCACTTATAACCATATATGGCTCTAATGTCCCTTCGAAGTCGCTCTCACGTTAAGGCATCCATGGTTTTAACGATAGCCGATCATTTATTTATACACAATTATATAAGATCACTTCTAAATAATATTTTAAGACCTATTTTATAAAATTAATTAATGGTCCGGACGAGGGTCGAACCCGTGTCCTACTGCTTGTGTGTCTGACGCCTTAGCCACTGAGCCACACAGGCAATTGTATATGATGTGGGAAATGTACGGGAATTAATTAATTAGTTAATGAGTCTCCAATTGTAGTAGAAGATGTGATCATTAATCATAAATCATTAAATAATGGTTTAGAATAGTGGAGTTAATGTTTTATTTTTAATATATTAATATATTTATAATAATATATTAAATCCGTTTTCGTATAACTATTTAAAAATACAAAACACACTATTATAAGTTGAATTATTTCCTAATCAGATTTATAATTTAATATTAATAAAACTATATATATATATAGTTTATTTATAACCTATTTTATAATGTATACGTATACATGTAATATTGGGTTACTCATATCTATATATATATGGATATTTATAAACATATATATATACACGTATCGCAAAGAAAATATAATAAATTTTAAAATAAAATATAATAATTAGCTATCAAATAAAACCCGTCACGTTGTTAGTATTGATATATATATATATATATATATATATATATATATATATATATATATGTATATATATATGTCTATTTTTAGTTCACCGGGAGTAAATCCAGTGTTGTCTTCCGGTTGTGATATGGCCGTACAGGTTTTCGCTTTCCGTTCGGTGGTTTCCAAAATAGTGAATCACTTACAATTTATATTTGCTTCGCAATCAAATTCATCAATAACGAATTTGATCGATAACAATATATGATGATATTTATATAAATATATATTTATATATATATATATATTTCCAGTTATTTTTTCTTGTTATTTTATTTTCTGTAAAATGTACCGTTCTTTCCCGATTATATTGATCATATCGCCATTGTTTAGTTCCGCTATAACTTATTGTAGCGATATTATAAACTTACGCTCATCACGTGATAATAACATATGTTTACTTCATTGTAAACAAGACACGAACACATTACACTTCATTATAGTCATCAATAGTATATTACCAGGTACTATAATATACAATAGTATACCTATAGGTATACTATTGCAATATGTATTATAATATATGTATTAACGTAGGTCCTACGACGTAGGTCGCCATTATCGAGTAGAAGTTTCGGGGGCTCAGATTTATACAATACATTCATTGTTCTTCGCGTTATTAAATAGTATAGAATACATCAATTTTATATACCGTCATTTTACACGTGTAGTTATAGAATTGTATTGAAAATAGAATACCCGATATCGATGTATTATTAAACACATGCTAGTTATCTGTATATCGAATTGTGTTTATTGATTTGTCGAGTAACTTTTTATTGTTATAATAGTATATATATATATATATATATATATAGTAAATACTATAAAATTCTATAAATAAGATTAATTAAGAATAATAATTTAAAAATGGATCGATACAATTTGTTACAGATTAAACTTGCGAAGATATCGTATAGTTAAGACTATATATAAATATATATATATATAGGGTATACCTAATCCGTATGTTGGACAACAACGGGTTACAGTTATATAGACTGTTGTAACTCTATACGGTGTGCGTGTATTGCTAGGGGCGCTGCAACAGGGGGTATACCCCGTATACGGGGGGATATGTAACCCCCCCCCCCACTTTAAAATCTAGGGGACCTCATATGTATTGGTCCCCCCCCCCACTTTTACCCCCACATTTATTGTATTGGTTGGTCCCCCCTACATACACACCATCGTTCCAGCGCCCCTACGTGTAGCATACGTTGAAACATTGAAACATTGAAACATTGCACGTACGAGAAGATAAACGTGGCATTATAATGATATCAATAATTTAACAATTAACCGTATATAGATGCTATAGATGATATAGCATCACTTATCATAATACCATGGTAGACATGCCATTATATATACATTGAATGATTGATTAATTGTTTATTTAGACACAACAATAACGTTAGAAGTATACTTCTCGATATAGACTAAAGTCTTTATCGCGTAATGGATTACTAAAATAACAAAATAAATAAATAGAATAATATATAAGTTGAAATAATAATTATAATTGTAAAATAACTTATTAATAATAATTAGTATTAATTAATAATTACTAATTAATAATAATAAAATAGATATTTAAAGAAGACCGATAAATTAATTCTCAATCACAATTAGCATTTCCTTTAAATACCTTTAAAATACCCTTGACCTTGAGTTTAACTATAAAGCCCCTTGAATACAACGCATTGCAATGCTAGATATATATATATATATATATATATATATATATATATATATATATATATCTACATATATATATATACATAGATATACTGAAACCAAACTAAAGTTCAGAATCCATGGATGCTCTTTTAGCGAATCTTGATAGCTTATGAATCTTATTATTTAGTAGACTTACCCAAGATGTGCGCAGCTCACAATTCTTCACACACACGCACACACACACACACACACACACACACATACACACATATATATATATATATATATATATATATATATATAATCACATCATAATATCATTATAAAAACAAATTCAATAACAATGTGGTATATATATACTTTAAAGTATGCATGCATCATTATCACTGAGAATAATAGTAGGGTCGTGAGAGTTATGGTAAGCATGTAACCCTATAGTGGAATTTTGTTGTAAAATATGTTAAATAAAGTATCCTAGGTAGGTGATAGTTATATACTTATAAAAATCATTTAACATTAAAAATCATATCGCTTAAATGCAATGAATAGTTTTAAAATAAATGGAGTTATTAAAGATTATCCCCCTAGGGGGAGTATCCTTCACATTTCTATTTTGGATAATAAATATGCACTTTCAATGTAATCGTTAACTATACCTCATACTCACATGCAATATATGGAATTTAGTTACATTAGAACATTGTATAATCAGGCGAATATAGTTTTCAATTTTATATATTTTTATATTTATAATATTATTAATAACTTATTTTTTTTTAAAACGTATATTATAGTTTATTTTCTGCCGAGCATGCTCGACCTGGTAAGGTAAGATATAGTTTATGTAATTATAATTCCAATTTAATGTATTCCTACTATCTATAATTAATATTAGTAATTATGTATTAGAGATTGTATTTATATGATTGTTATTGATATTGTATTCATTAATTATGATGTTATTTTTAAATGATATAAGAGCTATATCATTGATATTAATAGATAGTTTATTTAGTTTTTCTATATAAATAAATCATTATAAGGTTAGTGCATTCATATTAAGTCATATTACTATAATTATTGGTATATCAACAACAACAACAACAACAACAACAACAGTATTAAAGTGATATGACAAAAATCAAAAATATATGTAATCAATAAATTATAAATAAATAATATATAATAATAATATATGTATTAGTATTATAGAATAAATATTTAAAAAAAATATTATTTATACATTACTAGGTTTTTACATTACTATATATGTAGGTATTATATTATCGATTACAATGCTCTTTTTAAAGGGATAACGTGTAATATAGAAAATAAAATTAATTAAAATAATTAAAGAAAAGAAAAAAATATAGATTATGAAAATATTATAGAAAATAACAATATTCGAAATTTTCGAGAAGAAAAACAAGAAGAAACTACAGTTATGGCGGAGGTATAACTCCGTCGTATACGTGTGTATGTGTGTTTGTGTATGTGTGTGTATGTGTGTGTGTGTGTGTATGTGTGTATGTGTGTGTATGTGTGTGTGTGTGTGTGTATGTGTGACGACAATGGAAAAGACTAAATTATTATGGTTGAAGTCATTTAGAAGTAATAAGAACCAGAATATTATTATTCAGATTTATATTATTACAAACAACAACAACAACGACAACAAAACTTCTAATAAATTATAATTATTATTATATTGATATCGTCTGCTAGTAATATTCATTTTTTAATGGAGAAACATCGTCATTATTAATAAATTCGTGATAATTCCTCGCATTGATGTATTTATATGTACATAATCAATATACGTTAACATATAAATAGTCATAAATAGACACATTTACGCGTAAATGTATATATATATATATATATATATATATATATATATATATATATACATGTGTGGATTGAAATATATTAATCATAGAATGTTATATATGTTGATCTATTTTCCCTATGTGTTAATATTCGCTCATACACACACACACACACACACACACACACACACACACACACACACACACACATATATATATATATATATACACAACAATATAACTGTGGTTTCCAGGGTAATATACATGATAATACTATCTCACTTACACCTTCTTACACCCTTGTACTCTACTGATATTCCTATAGACGTATATATACATGTGTTTACCGTATCGTATTATAGTGCTCGATACATTAACAGCATGCTGTATATGTATATACGTTAAGCTTATCTTAGAATTATTAATATTATATATATATATATATATATAATTTATATTTATATAAATAAAGATTATTTATATATATATATGTATATTAAATTTATATATAAATATATGTTTATGTTTATTTACAATTCGGTACTTTAAGATGGTGTGTTCGTTATCTCGGACAATATATATACACATATATATATATATATATATATATATATATATATATATATATATATGTATATATATATGTATACATATATATATATACATATATATATATTCGTATTTACATCGTATTATTTATTGCGATACGTAATACCAGGGAGGCGTACACAGAACAAAGACTATCCGATATTTAATGCGTTCTGTTATTTGTGCTGCTAATGAGAATGATTGACAGATGACGTGATACGTCTATTTCAATAGTGACTCATCGGCCCACGATACGTGTATATATGTGTATATGTGCGAATATTTATATATTCACCGACCTAAACTTTAAATATATATATATATATATATATATATATATATATATTGTTTACATGTATTATAATACCTAATATGTATTTATTTATTTATTTATGTGTTCATATCATATTTTATTATTTTAATTTCGTGCACGACCGAAGGTCTCAGAAATATATATTTATCCAAAGCCTATTTAATAAATCTTCATCATTATCACCATCATCAACATCATAAACATATTCATCTATATGATCGGCTCTCGTTAAAACCATCGATGCATTGACATGAGAGTGGCTTCGAAGGGACATTAGAGCCATATATGGTTATAAGTGAAAACTTCATCTAAATTCCTGGATGGGATGTAAGGACTCCACCAAATAAGAATAACAATAACAATAACAATATCATCATCATCATCAGCATCATCATCATCATCATCACCATCATCATCATCACCACATCATCATCATCAGCATCATCATCACCATCAGAATCATCATCATCACCATCACCGTCATCATCATCATCATCATCATCATCATCAGCATCATCATCATCACCATCACCGTCATCATCATAATCATCATCATCATCATCATCATCATCACCATCGTACATTATATTTAATAAGTACTCGCCTAATACACTACGCGCGCTATTAATAAACTAATAATTAATAAACTAATGCTTAGTTTTCAACTGCGACTAGATTTCTCCGCCAGCTGGCGTCACTATCGATATTCGCGCATGACAGCCTCCGATTTAGTCGATTAATACAATCGATGCTCGAGCGAAGGGGGCGAGGCCTCATCGATAGACACCACGTGATATCAGGTAGCCTCGTATTCAACCGGTTATGCAGGTTATTCGGCGAACTGCGAATCACCCCTTTCACCCTATTCATACGGATTGCATAACTCGCCCCAATTCGCACGATCGTGATCGTTATATAGGGCAGTTGTGACCCAATGGTCACTTATTTACAACAATTAAACTTGGTGGGCGTATTTATTTTAATTACGCACATTTAATAACGAATAATCGTAGGAATATTTAGTAATATATTTTGATTTGTATCAATAAATAATAATATGTAGGCCATTTCAATATTATATAATAATAATAACTATAATAATAATAATAAAAATTTATTAGAACACATTTTATAATGTTAACTGTTTTATTTTATTAAATATTATATTATTATGATTATTCCGCCGAAGTCTTCGAAATAATATTGACTATTTGCTATTATTGTCACCCGTATCATTTATTTAATATTTAATTTATATTTGATTATATAATCGTATTGTAGTGTTATGTAATAATGACGATTATACATTAACATAATTATGTTAATTTATATTATAATTTATATTAATTTATATTATGGTAACTTATAAGTTATAATATAGTTAACGACTCTATTTTTGAATATATAACAAGCATTATTTGCATAGTTAAATTTGTGGTTAAAGTTATTTACCAACGTTGATATTTTAGTATATATTTTATTATATTTTATTATTATTTTATTGTTATACATGAAGATTTCTTGGTATTGAGTGTTAAATTTAATTTTATTGTAATGATTTTTTATGAGACAGAACATGAATTGACAAAATAGAATTACAAAATATGTATACTCTTTATATGTATTCGTTTTTGTATTAATTATCTCATTACCAAGAGCAGGTTGGTATCTCGATAGGTTAAATAGCACTTCTATATCATACCTGGGTTTTTGATCTCGGTCATCAACTGAAGCTTATATTATTATTATATATTGAGAGTTGTCGAGAAATAGGATAATTGACAAATAAATTAATTTAATATTATATTTAATATGTCATGTATTGTCATTTATGAATTAGGGAATACTACTCGAATTAGGACCAGCCCTAATTCGGACCACCTCAAATATTACGATTTACAATCATTTAATTAAAATCACAAAATATAGAAGATGTTTTTAAATAATGAAATACTATATTTTTTTTAAATAATTATAAAGTTGTATAAAATATACATTAATTTTAAGAATGTAAATTATATAATATTATTAATATTTTGAAGTAGCCTTAGACATAATACAAATAAAATATAAACACTAAATGTAAAATATAGAATATAAACATAGAATTATCCTATTAATACTTATATTGTCTGTTATTTTTAATTATATTATATTTAATTTATTATAACGAATAAATATATGAAATAACCTTGATTAGTTGTATTAAATAATAAGTTATAACCTCTAAATGTAAATGAAAAAATAATGTTATTTGTTATAAATAACTTTTTAGCTGAAAATATGTTATATATATAATATATATATTATATATATATATATTAAACAAAATTATCAAATATTAATTATTACAGGTTCTACAACATTTTATAATGTATTGTCCGAATTAGGGAATCTTAATATTAGTGATTGTGAATTATGATTGGTGATTTATGAATGTCTCCGTAATTACAATTTTCCTAACTGTAAATGTGATCACCATTGAAAGCTTCATTCGCTCCAGTAGTCGGGTCCCACACAATGGTAGGTATAGCTTAAGCTAACAATTGTTATAATTATATACAAAATATTTAATATTAGTAACATATTTTTAATTTTGTAATTGTTATTTATCATAAAATAGTAATGAAATGTATATTGTTAATCAATAGACTCATTTATTTCCTTCTAACAATGTTTTCATTGTAATTAAATTCATTGCAGGGATTTCACTATAAATATATATATATATATATATATATATATGTATATGTGTGTGTGTATGATGTGTGTTTGTGTATGTATACATAACTATTGTTGACCACTACTTTACCATATATGGAATACTACTAATTGGAACTGAACTTAAACTTGTATCAGTAAAGTAGTGGTCAACAATAGTTATGTATACATACACAAACACACATCATACAGTTATAACTTAGACATACAAATATAATATTTAACATCCCAGTAAACAGCAATATCCTCGTAATATCAGCTATATTTACTAGCCTCAAATGTTTACATTGTGCTATTATGCTGCCATTATATTGCCATTAAATGGCTATTATACTGATATTAATTTGTCATGCTATTATTCTGGTGATATGTTGCTATTTAATGGCTATTATGCTATTATTATGCTGCTATTAATTTTAAAATATATGATGCTGCTATTATGTTGCTATTCTAGTCCCCCTTTACTGATCGCATCATTGCGTACACACTTATGAGTGTTATAGCACACGTGACTGGTAACGATGTGTATATGATTGCGTCATATATGATCGAGGGTAGTTGTGGGCGTGGCCTATTCATTGTGAAAGTTGTTATGGGCTGCGGCAAGGTCATCATAGGTAAGGTTTTTGTGTAATTATGTAGTATTTGTATTGGTAGCAATAGTAGCAGCAGTAGTAGTAGTAGCAGTAGTAGTAGTAGTAGTAGTAGTAGTAGTAGTAGTAGTAGTAGTAGTAGTAGTAGTAGTAGTAGTAGTAGTAGTAGTAGTAGTAGTAGTAGTAGTAGTAGTAGTAGTAGTAGTAGTAGTAGTAGTAGTAGTAGTAGTAGTAGTAGTAGTAGTAGTAGTAGTAGTAGTAGTAGTAGTAGTAGTAGTAGTAGTAGTAGTAGTAGTAGTAGTAGTAGTAGTAGTAGTAGTAGTAGTAGTAGTAGTAGTAGTAGTAGTAGCAGCAGTAGCAGTAGTAGTAGTAGTAGTAGTAGTAGTAGTAGTAGTAGTAGTAGTAGTAGTAGTAGTAGTAGTAGTAGTAGTAGTAGTAGTAGTAGTAGTAGTAGTAGTAGTAGTAGTAGTAGTAGTAGTAGTAGTAGTAGTAGTAGTAGTAGTAGTAGTAGTAGTAGTAGTAGTAGTAGTAGTAGTAGTAGTAGTAGTAGTAGTAGTAGTAGTAGTAGTAGTAGTAGTAGTAGTAGTAGTAGTAGTAGTAGTAGTAGTAGTAGTAGTAGTAGTAGTAGTAGTAGTAGTAGTAGTAGTAGTAGTAGTAGTAGTAGTAGTAGTAGTAGTAGTAGTAGTAGTAGTAGTAGTAGTAGTAGTAGTAGTAGTAGTAGTAGTAGTAATAGTAGTAGTAGTAGTAGTAGTAGTAGTAGTAGTAGTAATAGTAGTAGTAGTAGTAGTAGTAGTAGTAGTAGTAGTAGTAGTAGTAGTAGTAGTAGTAGTAGTAGTAGTAGTAGTAGTAGTAGTAGTAGTAGTAGTAATATATAGGTATATGTATTGTCTTTTTGGATATACCTTATAAGGTATTGCTTTTGGATAGATTCCATCATTTGCACCTGTTTCTATAGGCGGTATATCTATACAGGCTTTTTTATATTTATACTTTTTATATGATAATCTTTCTAGTATTTTCCGAGGAAATTACATGTAAACATTATTTGTCTTATCAATTTCCCCTTTGAATATTGATATATATGTATTACACTTTATAACTTAAAACATTTGTGGAGATGCTGTAAACTTATATTTAGGTTATAGTTTATACTAGGATAAGGGGCGCTGCAACAGGGGGACGGGGGGATATGTCCCCCCCCCCTCCCACTTTAAAATCTAGGGGGACCTCCTATGTATTGGTCCCCCCACTTTTACCACAATATATATTTTGATTGGTTGGTCCCCCTACATAAAAAATCGTTCCATCGCCCCTAACTATGATAGATTGATCAATTATGATATGTTCACATACACTCCTGTACACATATCTATACACATACCTATACACATTCCTATACGCATACCTATAAGCATACCTATACACATACCTATACACATATCTAATATATATTATCTATACACATACCTATACATTAAATACAACAGAAACATTTATTTTCACCAACTATATACTTAGAATAATATATAATATTACATAATATATATATATATATATTGCATATGTACATTTATATTTAATATATATATAATATATATATATATATATATATATATATATATATTTATATAATTTAATTTATATCTATAATATTTGTTATTTATATTTATTGATTCAATTGATATACTGTATAATTGTTTGTTACCAGATGTAACAAGATATATCTTACATATTGAATACAATTGCACACACACATATATATATATATATATATATATATATATATATATATATATATATGTATGTGTGTATTCATTCATGAATCCTCACCTAAGATTATATCTGGGCTTTAAAATACTTAGAATATGCTACTCTTTAATGCTATTAACTCTTTAATAGGTATTATTTTATTCACTTTAACAAATATAATAAAACGTTTATATTTTAGCTATTATTCTTATTGTTTACTCATAATAAACATTCCTCTTAAATGAAATTAAAAATCCCTATCTAATGTGTTCATGTACTTTATATTTTACAATTGTGTACATAAGCATACAATATCTTATCCTACAATTTACTGTAACATATATTTTTGAAATAATGTATTCCTCTAAAATATGGCCAATATTATTAATTATCAATTCCATAATGATCCTATAGGATAGTATAATATGTTACTATATTATAGTATACTAGTATACTATAGTATAATATATTTACATATATATATATATATATATATAATGACTCATATATTGCCTGTATGGCTGAGTTTGCTAAGGCGTCAAAAACACAAGCAGTAGGACATGAGTTCGAGCCTCGTCCGGACCATTAAAATAGGTCTTAAAATATTATTTAGAAGTGATCTTATAAACTTGTGTATACATAAATTATCGGCTCTCTTTAAAACCATGGATGCCTTAACATGAGAGCGGCTTCGAAGGGACATTAGAGCCATATATGGTTATAAGTGATAACTGCATCTAAGTTCCTGGATGGGATGAAAGGACTCCACCAAATAACAATAACAATAACAATAACAATAACACTATATTACTATGTGACTCGTCGATCTTTAATAATTATACCTAATAACATAATATGAATTTATATGACGTTAACAACACCTCTTCTTATACTAACTTTTACTTTTTGGTTTTAGGACTACGCTGTGCGTGAGCAATCGGCCGTCCTATATGTACAATATAATTTCTATATATATTTCTATATATATATATATATATATATATATATATGATGATGATGATAATAACGTTTATTAGCACTTATCGTAGGTGTGGCCACCCCTCGTAAGTGCATATAACAATATAGAATGAAAACAATAAATAGATAAATAAATAAACAAACCGATAAAATAATATAATTTATAAAAATAGTAATATTGTATGATTAAATAAGTGAATATATCACATCGATGATATGTAAGCTTTGAGGTGTGTAATAAAGGACGGGTGAAAATGGATTGATCTAATAGATGCGGGGAGGGAATTCCATAAGGATGGAACAATATAACTGAAGGCGCGTTTATGGTAATTCAGGTATGAGACACGAGGCAAAATAGGGAAATATCGGCATTTGATCATAAGGAAGTCAGTGGGCGTTTTTAGTGCTAGTATGGAAGTCAAATAAGGAGGAGAAGTATAATAGATTGCTTTATGAGCAAATGATAGAAGGTGTAGGAGGGAACGTTTTTTTTTGAGGGAACCAGTTTGTCATGAGATGGTGGGAGTCGGTAATGGAATGATCAAATCGATTTTTTTAGAAAAAGGATCGTATAAATGCACGAATTATACGATTTAAAGGAGATAATGTAGTAGTAGGGAGATTATATAGTAGTGAAGAGCAGTAGTCAATACGAGAGAGGGCGAGTGCGTTTATGAGGACAGTTGTAAGAGGGCGAGATAGGTATTTTCTTATACGACGAATTTTGAAGAGGTGATTTAGATATATTAGCTATATGGGAATTTAGGGATAGGTTTGCATCCAAAACTATATAACAGATGATAAAGGGATGATGGGGACCGTCGATGATAACAGGAAGAAAATAATGATAGTTATATAGGATATTTAGGAGTGCAGATTTTGAAGATTTAAGTAGAAGGTTGTTAGATAGAAGCCATGATCTGATAGTTGATGCACATTTACATAATTGTGAGTTATCTGGTAGTACATTGGAGGAGTTGGGCAGGAAGGAATATAGTTGAATATCATCAGCGTAAATGTGATAGTGGACATCTGAAAATTGACCAATAATATCATGTATAGGGAGGATGTATAATGAGAAGAGGAGGGGGCCGAGAACAGATCCCTGGGGAACACCATAATGAAGAGGACGAGATTGTGTAGATAAATTGAAAATGTTAACGGATGATGATCTATTTAATATATAGGAGGAAAACCATTTTAGTACGGTTCCGCGTATACCAATCATTTCTATTCTTAAGATAAGATCGGAATGGCTTAAGGAATCGAAGTCACACGAGAGGTATAATAATATAAGTTGGCAGGAGATAGTTGGAGATACTGTAGAGTATATATTGTTTTGTATTTGTTGTAGCGCAGTTTCAGTTGAGTGTCCTCATCTAAATTCACTCTTGAATATATCATATAATTTATTTTCAGCTATAAATCTATTCAATTGTATAGCAACAATTCGTTCCAGAATTTTGCATGGAAACGGAAGTTGAAACTACAATACATTAGGATACAATACATAATAATAACACTTATACGGTCATACTTAACAAGAAGAACTTTCACTCTAAAAATCCAATGAACCGAACAACACCTACAACTGTCCTAAAATAGGGATTCCCCAAGGTAGTGTATTGAGTCCTCTACTTTTCAATATATACACATTCGATAATAATTCCATATTAAATACACGCAATATTAACTAGCATATGTATGATATCTAATTATATACATCAACTACTTTAAATTATCTTCCAGAAACCATAACTAAAATACATAAATTAACTACTGAACTAGAAATATATTTCAACAACCTATTAAACATGTAATAAGCTGAAAACTAAATATATTATCTTATATAACAAATGAATAATTCCACCTCCCTTAACATTAAATAATAAAATATAATCAACAATAAAACAACGTAACAATAAACTATATTAAGTAAAACAAATAAAGCATCTTCTGAATGCAGGTTAATTCGGTTAACCGAACATCTCTCTATATAATAACATCCGCTTATATTATATCGAAACTTGATTACTGTACCCCACTACTTACTGATTGACCTAAAATACAAGAAAACATATAACAAAATTATAAACCAAATCTGCAGACTTCTGTTTAAGCTTCCAAAACGAACACATATTACATACTACTGAAAAAAACTAAACTTGATTACCTTTAAACACAGATCTATTTATAAAACTCTAAATATGTTTATACATACTGGAATACATACTAAACTTCCTATATACATCATAGAATAAATTGAATTTAAAAAATAGAAATTACTTGAGATCATCAAATAATATACATTTAAAACGCATTCAATCGACTAATTACTCATCTCACTGAAATAAACTCCCTAGTTCTATAATTATAGTTAACTAAAAAAACTTAAATAAATTTAAAAATAAACTATATAGATATATACCTACTCGAACTTGACTAACTTACTTTATGAACTGTACATTAATACACTCTAACACATTTCCATACAATTAATTCTTATTATTATTATTATTATTTCAATTTATTTTATGTGTTATTACGGAAGTCGTCATAACTTAGGTAACCTATATCACTTCCGAACAATTTATATTAAATTAGATTGTTATGAATAAATAAATTATATGACTACTACTACTACTACTACCACTACTACTACTACCACTACTACTACTACTACTACTACTATTACTACTACTACTACTACTACTACTACTACTACTACTATTACTACTACTACTACTATTACTACTACTACTACTACTACTACTACTATTACTACTACTACTACTACTATTACTACTACTACTACTACTATAACTACTACTACTACTACTACTACTATTACTACTACTACTACTACTACTACTACTACTACTACTACTACTACTACTACTACTACTATTACTACTACTACTACTACTACTACTACTACTACTACTACTACTACTATTACTACTACTACTACTACTACTACTACTACCACTACTACTACTACCACTACTACTACTACTACTACTATTACTACTACTACTACTACTACTACTACTACTACTACTACTACTACTACTACTACTACTACATAGACGTGTCTGTACTACATATTCTACGTAGGTGTATCGGTACTAAGTAGGCGTGGTTTTACTAATTGTTTAAATTAAATGTATTGACAAGCATTCAAATATTATTTTATTATATTTTATTAATATATATATACATATATATATATATATATATATATATATATATATATATATATATACATACTATTTACTAACTACTATTAACTATCTACTATCTACTATCTACTTTAGGTGTACTATTAGCTAAACATAAACTAGAGGTATACCTAGCCTATAGGTTCCTACTTATACGTATACGTCGTAGTTAACTACAGTACGCGGCACACATACATACACACACACATACACACACACATACACACACATACACACACGTACACACACGCTGACGTAGGCCACCTAAATAGATATCCAGGCACGTCGCGCCGTTGTTAACGGTGTTCCGGTGTTAATTGGCGCGGATCCATAACGATGCGTACGAGATGACCGGTCACCGTAACGCCAGGGGGCGCCGTATACGGATAGAGTAGCGATGACGTCACGGCGCCTAAAAACACCTGATCATCGCGTTACATCTTCGTCGGCTAGAAACTAGAATAAGTGCGTATTCCATTAGGGTTTATTTATACCATATATGAAACACGCACGTATATATATATATATATATATATATATATTATTTAAGTAATTATATATGTATACTATGTAACACACAGTATATGGTTGATATGACGCCTATAATAAAACGTGCGACTGTTGTAAAGGTGGTGTCCTATATTTACAGAACACTAAACCTTCATTGTCGTTCATTGTCCTTCATTGTGATGATCAGTGATGGGGATACCGTGACCTCTCATCGAGAACAGAACGTGTCCTTTCCGTCTTGTTCGTCTGATCGATGCTCGTTGATCAGAATAGTCGTATTCAGCGAATAAGCGTGTTCACGCGGCGGTAAATATCTGAGAAAATATCTGAGACGGTACATTGTCGTACATTTCCACGACGTACATTAACTCTATTAAAACGTATCTATTCACCACTGCATTTCCCAGATCACTATTCCTATAACTATTCTTATCGATATCTATAATCGTATATTAATGTTGAGTAAATACCTACTTTCCGTGTTCCTATTGTGCGTTATTGTTAGTTATTTTATTTTCGTTTATTGTTATTGTGTTTACTTTCCACGATTGATTGGTCTGGCTGGCGGTGTCATTAAAAAATGACATTAAATCACATTTCGTCGTACACTCGCACGACGACCCGCGATGAAGTGCTGGTCGCATACTACATGTACTTATCGTATAGGCAATGACTTATACTCCATTGATTCGAGCATGTGATGATAACATCGTCTCAGACTGGATTCTGTGACGAGTTTATTAGCGTGTAAACATGATATTAGTAGAATACATACACTATATAGTTATTCGCGTAATATACTATCCCGTTATATGTAGGGTAAAGTAACACGATACGGATACTTTAACAATAAATGGGTTTAACATTTTATTAATCAATATTTGTATACAACAATTATATTATATTTATATTATATGATTATATATATAGATATTATTGTTATTTTTAAATTGTATTTAATATTTTAATTCAATAGAACGGGGTACCCCATGTTTTATGTTTTTTGTATTATACACAATTGTTTTAATTGTTATATGTTATACTATTTTTAATAAATATCTTTTAAGTAAAAATTATTATACATATAAAGATATTGTGAAAATGTCATCAAGTTTGGAAAATTATAGAGAGGGCTGAAAAATTTCTAAGATTCAAAATAAATTAAAATCAATATTCTGAGTAATTCCGACTACATTTATTTTTAATTGTATGGTAATATATATTTATTAGTTGTATATTTGACTACATTTCTAATATTATATTATAATATAATACCACACTAATATATCGATAACATTATTCTTATAATATTTATTAAAAAATACAATAATTATACATAATAAGCTATATTTATGACAATTTTTAAAAATAAATATTTTTTTTACCTCAATCAAAGGTAGATACTCTAGTGAAACTACTAGCAAAATTATTCGGTTAGATTACTTATTTAATCGATGACACGTTGCAGTATTAATTAATATAACCCTTATTGAACGAAAACTATTACCGCATTTTGTATCTATGTTCTATTTTATTGTTTAATGTATACTCTATAATATTTATAATTTTTATAATATATAACGAATATATTTTAATAAATATTCATATTAGTAATTACATTTATTTATTATAATAGTAAATATATTGATAATTGATAATCTTAATATTAAATGAAGTTAATTAATCATATAAATCTGGTAATTTTTTACGATTAGTATGTTTAGATCAAATATAAATATATATTAAATATATTTATGATGGAATTTACTTATATATAATGTTATGTATATATTATGTTTATAGTATTAATGATATATTATATGATTAAAGTGTTTATATGTAATACATATTAAAAAAGTCATATTCAAATTATGAATTTTTTTTTTAATTTATGAAAATAAAAAATTAAATATGGATTGAACATTTGTTTTACGACAAAAAAAACAAAAATATTTATATAATTGTTTTCGACAATATTAAAAGTTGTCCAATTTGTTGCATTTTTTTCACAAATATGTATTAAATATCAAGTACAGATTATTTTTTATAATTGTATTACAATAATATATTTATTTATATATAAGTCACTTAAATACAAATATATTTTTTTTAAATATATTTTTGAAATAAAAAAAAATGAAATATTGTAAAAATATTTTTTTTAATATTTTTGAAAAAAAAGACATGACAAAAATAGCAAAAAAATATTGTACTAGTTTTATTGTGTTACTCCCTTTATATACTTTATATAATAACAATGTTATATTACAATCTTGAATATATCTAAGAAAAACTATATTTCCAAACTTTTATTTTTTGCAATGTAAAAATGTCTATACATTACATGTTCATTTTTAAAGGAACGTCGGCTCCCCTAAACATATCCTAAATATTCTGACATTTTGTTTATGATGATATATTATAACAATAAAAATAGCTTCACATTTTTGTAAAAATCCATTAATAATGTATAGATGTAACCACACTTACGGCGCGTGTGAATTTATGAAAATTAGACTAGTTAACAAGATGGGCGCTGATTGGTTATAGGGTGTCCGTACAGTGTACGGCGTACACTGTCTTTATTAATACATGCATAGAGTATTAGGGATTTATGACCTCTAGATATAAGCTTATAACGTAGTTGATATTTGATAAAAAAATATATAAGTATGCATATATATATATATATATATATATATATATATATATATATATATATATCATAATGTTTAGAATGCTTTATGTATTAATAATATATTGCTATGGCAATATATTATTAATATATGTTATATCTTTTATATTAATACATTTATATATTATTAAGAAGGTTTTAAGTTGAATGTTTTTTCATAAATTTTAAAACTTAATAAAAAATAAGTTTGTTGGATATATCGGCATTATTTTAAATAATTAAAAATTAAAAAATACTCATCTAAAATAATTATATAATTACTTACTTACTTACTTATGTCGAACTCCCGTTCGACCCTTCTTTACAATTTTCTTCCAATCATCACGAATCATCATAACATTACGTATTTCATTCACATCATCTAGTCCAGTATCCTTTTTTAAATTATCAATGTACTTCACAGCTTTTCTTCCTCTGTTGCTTTTTCCAGACGTTGGTTGCCATAAAATCAGATCATGAGCTACTTCATCGTCGTGACGGATGCAGTGACCTGCTATTCGCAGACGACGAGTAGTTATAACATCGGTAATTTTTGGTAGTTATTTATAGAGTTCAACATTTGTTATATGGTCTCTCCATGATACATTCAGAATCATTCTTAATAACCTTGTATAGCATCCATTTATTCTCCGTTCAAGTGATTTGTCGATCGTCCAAGTCTCACTGCCATATAGTAGGATACTTTCAATAGTGGCTTGAAAAGTCCTAATCTTTAGTTTTCTTTTTAACTTGGAATTCCAGAGTTTTTTCAACTTGTGACATGCCTGGCAAGCTAGTGCCTTTCGGATCTCAAAGTCTTTTGATGAGCTACTCATCCATGCACCCAAGTATTTAAAGTTATTTACTACTTTAATATCTTCATTTAGTAATGAGTGGATATTTATTGGTTCACTTTGAGAAAAAGCCATTATTTCAGTTTTTCTTGAGTTTATTTTTAAACCTAATTTTAAAGCTTGGGTTTCTACATTTGATAGTAATTCTTGAGCCTGCTCAATATCTTGTGATATTAAAGCAATATCATCTGCATAGCTTAGATCTGTAATCACTTTTGCTGGTACCCTACGACTCTGTTTCCTAGTTAGTTCAAAACCAAGATCTAACTGTTTTCCTTTCACAGCCATTCGCATTGCATAGTCAAGCACTATTATAAACAGAAAGGGGGCCAACGTATCGCCTTGTAGAACTCCAGTAGTTATATTAAACGATTTGGTTTCTCCATCAGGTGTTAGTACTTTCGCTTTGGTTCCTTTGTATAATGTTTCTATTGCTTCTACGATAATAGTGGGAATTCCGTAAGCCAGGAGTATTTTGAACATATTATTTCTATTTATAGTATCGAAAGCTTTCTTAAAGTCAACAAAAGTAATGATTGCTTTTAGATTCTTTTCTTTGATACCTTCTATTAATCTTCGCAGTGCTAGTATATGGGTAGTAGTTGATCTTCTGGGACGGAAACCATTTTGGTTATGCCGGAGAAGGGGATCTATAATTGGCTGAATTCTATTAAGTATCATCTTATTAGTTATTTTTAGAGCAATAACAGATATAGCAATTCCTCTATAATTGCCGACTTTATTAAGATTACCTGATTTTGGTATTGGCATTATTTGACAAGTAGACCATTGAATAGGTTTTTGCTTTTCAAGTAAAATTTTATTTGCATATTCTAGAAGGATATCGTCAAATTTACAGTATTTAAAAGCTTCAGGTGCAACACCATCAGGTCCTACTGTTTTTCCATCTACTAGATTATTCTTTACCATTAGATATTCGTCTTTTGTAAAAGCGTTGGTAAATATTTCTGTATGTTTAATTACAATTTCTGGTTCAAAATCATCAATTTCTTCTTCAGAATTATTATTGCCGAGTAAATTTTTAAAATGAGTAAACCATTTATTGATTCTATCTTCGTTATTACTGGCTTTAATTATTCCTTTTTTGGTAGTTTTACGACCAGTTATATCATTGATTAGTTGCCAACATTTGGCATTTTGTCTTAATTTATTCGAATTTTCAATATCATAAACTGTTTTCTCGAGGTCATCACTTTCTATCTTATCATATGCTTCCTGTAGTTTTCTCTTGGTTTCTTGAAACATTTCATACTTTTCTTCTGTATTTGATAATACATACTTTTTATAAGCTTCATTTACATTATCACGAGGTATTGCAATATCTGGATGTCGAGATGGATTTTTATCAAGTTTTTGTTTCTTTGGTAATAGAAATTTACATGCTTCTTGATTTGCAAGAATAAAATTACCATATGTTAAAGATATGTCTTTAATTTCATCTTCATTGGAAATATTAAGTTGGTTATATCTCTTTGTAACTATGTCACTGTATTCTGTAGCTATGTTTTTATTCTTAAGTACTGACCAGTTATACATTGGTATTGAATTTGTCTTCTTTTGTGATCTAAAACTTAATTTAATTTTGGAATTCAGAATTCTATGGTCAGAACCTATACTGCTAAAACTATTATATGCTTCACAGTTTATAGAACTATTTCTCCATTTTTTACGTATCATTATATAATCAACTTGAGTCTTATTTCCGGTACAATCTGACATAAATGTCCATAGTTTTCCTTTTCTCTTTTTATAGTGAGTATTGGTTATTAATAGATCAGTTTCTTGTGCAAAGTCTTTACAAAGTTGTCCATTTAAATTTGTTTTATCATGATAAGAATGGATGGTTTCACTAGATGTGGCAAAATGAGCATTGAAATCTCCCATAACGATTAGAAAATTGTGTTTAGGTATAGAGACAGTTGCTTTCGTAAGTTCATCGTAGTGTCCTTGAGCATATTCACTTCCTTCACAGGGCGAGTAATGTATGATAATTGTAGACTTAGGATTTCCATGAAAGTTAACGATTAAAATACGATTATTCCATTTGACTATTATTGTAAGTGAGTTTAAACTAGTTGTGTTCAATAATAAACCGATTCCTCCGGATGAGGCATTATTCTTGTTTCTCCAAGCTGATGTTGTAATCATGGTATATTCACCATATTTTTCAATCTTTGTTTCATCATCGTCGTGAACAATTTTATGATCGATTAAACCAAGTATACTAATCTGAAATTTAGATGCCAATTCTGCTATTTCTTGTCTTTTTGTTGTTTTTCTTAATGTTCTGACGTTCATTGTTGCTATATTTATATACTGCTTGCAGCTGAGCAGTTTTATCGGAATGTCATTGATATCGAGTCTATCCCTTCCATCCGGGTTTGGAGATAAACCGTCAAACTGATTTGTTGTTGTTGAAATCTCTCTAACATCCGATATATTATATTCAGGGACTTTAACCCTGGTGTTGTTTGGTTGTAATTGCATAGTTGGGTTTTCTTGGCTAATATTTCAGTGGTCGCCACTCCTACTGAATGTCTCATTCAATTAGTCTGACTACTCATCACAAATCTTTGTAATATGCTTGAAGCTACCAGGTAAAAATTACCCATTACCATAGCTTTGTGAATCACTGTAGTACTCAAGCATTTCCACCACGTCAAGGCGAATGAGATTAGAAATGATATATATAATTACGAATATTGTATTCATTAAACATTTTTAGTAGGATTTATAGGTAGTATAGGTAATATATATACTAGTATCTGAGTTACAGCTAGTGTCGGTACTCGGACACTATGTGTATTCGGTTACTTTCCCCTTTACACCGTTATGGTATAACTTTAATAGTTTATTTAAAGTTAGTTACTATAGCTACCTAAGTATTCGATGACTTCACAATAATACCAAAGATAGACTTACGAATATTTTGAAAGTGTTGTATAATACTGTATAATATATAGTATATATATATATATATATATATATATATATATATATATACTTATCAATTAATGTTTTAAGGAATTTTCACTGGCGGGAGTAAAGAAAATTTAATTATAGTATCCTATATATATTCTATTTTTTAATTAATAATATCTATATTTATCATAGATATTTGAGTGAAGTAACTGAAATGTCTATGATATTTATTTAAATAAGTAATGCGCATACTTATTTTAAATAAACGTAAACCATATTTATTTTAAGAGGTATACCTTTTAAGATATATACCTCTGTAAACAAGGCATTCCCTTAATGCACATATTGTTTCATTTTCCGGCTTTCCTTGTAACTATCTTTTATTGATTGATTGATTGATTGAAAGTGTATTTAAACACTTAAATAAATCATAAATGATTTCTCAAAAGTGTATATATATAATACAAATAATAGATTAGGTAAAACAATAAATACCATTAATAATAATAAAATAAAATATAATAAACCGTACGGAAATTAATAAATAAAATAATAATGACAAACAATATTATTATTACAGGTTTCCACCTGATATAAATTGTTGTATATATTTCATTAATGTTTTATGCGATTTTATGAATCTAATATAAGGAGGGAGTGCATTCTATAGTTTTGGACCAATATAACTCAATACCCGAGTATTCATTTTTGAGGGACAGAGAATAGGGGTAGATAGAAGATGAGATTCGTGGTTTCTAAGAGATGGAAGGGAAGATCTTTGTACTAGAGAAGCAGAAATATAGGAGGGGCAATTCGAAGAGTATATTGAGTAATGAACAATAGATAGTATGCGATAAGCAGAGCGTTTGTTAAATGGGAACCATGGAGTTAAGTGTTGGTATGAGGAAGTAGAGGAATGATCTCGAATACGTATACCTATAGGTTATATTTTATACGGATTGATGAACGAATAACTCGATTTAGGGGAGAGATAGATGATAATGGAAGATTGATAAGGATTGGGGAACATTAATCTATACGTGAGAGGACAAGGGAATTAACTAGAGTTTTAGTAAGAGATACAGTAATTGATTTTCGTATTTTTCTAATTCTAAATAGATGATAATTTTCAGATTTAGTGATGGCAGTAATATGAGGAATGAAGGAAAGAGTAGAATCAAAAAGTACACCTAAGTTGGATGCAGTAGGATAAGGATATATTACAATGTTATCAATAAGAAAAGGATGGAAGTAAGTTGGTGATGGAGAAAGATTCAACAATGTAGTTTTGGAGGTATTAATGAGAATAGTATTAGAAATAAGCCATTCTTTAAAATCATTAGCACGATTGGAGAGTTTCTTATTGAGACCTGGTGATGAATTAGTTGGAAGAAACATATATAGTTATATGTCATCTGTAAGTAGATGGTAATAGATATTTGAATATTTAGATATTATGGATGGTAGTTGATATAAATAAATAGAGAAAAGTGAAGGACCGAGTACTGATCCCTGGGGAACACCTTATTGCATAGGAGAAGGGAGAGAAAAAGAATTATATATGTTTACACTGCTACTACGGTCAGATAGATATGAAGTAAACTATGAGAGGGTAAGGTCTCTATATTTAACTGCAGCTATATATATATATATATATATATATATATTATATATCAGTATACGTATAGTTTATTAAATTATAATAAATTATATTTTTTAAATGGACATTTTGTTTAACTGGGTGTGATATTTATGTCACCGGGTGGACAAATCCCCCACTCGGTTATCATGTTGTAAATTTACACCGATATACACATACACGTACACATACACGTACAAATTAAGAAATAAATGTAACACATTAATTTATTTATAGCCGATGAATGTAACCCGAATAAAGAAATGTAATGCCACGACTTATATGTTATGTGAATTCTTATTGGTATGTATATATCGGGCGACAGCATAGAAAAGATATTGATCTTAATCTGAAGCACTTTAGAGGAAATACTAACATAAATAATTATATTTCACACGAAAAAAAATGTACAATTTAAAACTTCTAATAAATATTTATTATTATTATTCTTTATTAAATATAAATGTTCATATAATTATATAAGATACCACGACGTAGTTCATACTCATCGGAACTCATATAGGCAAGAATTAGTTAGTCAGTGATGTTCTATAGAACAATTATACCGCGGACAGCCAAACATTGTCGACCCTCCCGTGGACAATCTTCTATACGTATTTTGTATAACATCCCACAGTGCCACTTGAGTGTAGGCATAGTACATGTATAAGCATACAGGTGGGACTGTGGTACTATGGTACGTTACGAAAAACGCTTGCTAACTTGGTACTGTGGTACTGTGGTACGTTACAAAAAACGCAGCCTATGACATCCATAATAGAAGACACTGCACGCGAAGTGGAAGAACTGAACAACTTGATGGATAACGGGCATGAATCGAAGACCGTTATCAACGAATGCCGAGAAAGCTAGACCCGGTAAGGTAATGAGTCGTATTATGTATATTATTGTAAAACTATAATATACATTAGGGTATTCTGAATTTAACTAGAAAATTGATGCGTCATTCTATAGCAATTGTAATTCTAGGAGTCTGACTATTAACACAGGTTATCGGTAATTGTATAGGACATGTGCCTAATATCGACCCCTTCTCTTATTATCGACACCTTAAAATACTCGTGGTATAAATAATGTTAGTATTATATTATCCAATAAATATAGGATTGAATATTTTGAAAATAAAATACTTATTCATATTTAGCATTAACTTACTAACAGTTCGTGTATATATAATTTTTTGATATCTCTTATAATTAATGAAATACGAGAGGGGTCGGTAATTGGAGATGTTTCTCTAAATTTATGTTAAGTAATATTATATTATTATAGTATCCTACTATATTATATTAATGTATTCATTATTTATATTATCAGTTTATATAATATAACTGTGCGATATTCTGTAATATAGTTATATCACTCTATGTAGGAATCACAATGATGTAAATGTTGAACATTATTTTACCGTAGAATAATATGTTATATAAAATGTAATTTAATTTCGCAGAAATAATAATAACATCCGGAATAACATTATA